>WEKY01008964.1:142900-209889 GCA_013390045.1 Picathartes gymnocephalus | reverse complement strand
TAATGATAATAATGATAATATTATTAATAAATTTGCCATGGTCAATAATCACCCGCTACGCAATGCCAGCATTTGTTTTTAAACCAAGTTTTGCTCATCTTCCCTGCAAGTCACAGCCAGGAGCTGGCAGAAATGGGGCAGGCTGGGGAGGTGGGGGAAGCACAGGAGCCCCAGGGTGCAGGGGGAGATCCATAAAGTGCTGGAGGTGCTGGAGGAGGAGGAGGAGGCTGCAATGTGTGCACAAACCCCATTTGGTGGTTTGAGTAATGTCGTGTTGCCACTAGGGTGTCTCTGCAAACAAGATATTGCATCTCCAAAGAGTTCCTCGCACAAATAAAAAGCTAAATAGAAATGATGGGCTGACTAGCTGAGCCTGTGCTTTTTACTTTTATGATTGAGAAATAGTTGTTGAAATTGTCAATAAAAATAAATAAAATTAAGTTTCCCTAGTTAGGTGTGGAAAGGCGAGCCTACCTGTCTTTGCTGACAGGCCTTTTTGTTCTGTGTTGGCTTTTATATATGTGAAAAAAACACCATTGAGAGCTTCCAGGGAGCTGCACTGGGGCGGTTATTGCCGTTTTTACATCCTTTATATGGGCTTAAATCCATTTACAGATGTGCTGTAGACAGAGAGACATTTTTTACAAGTAATTGTCATGTATACAAGGGTCCTTATGTGTCACAAAAAGATCTCACTTAAGAGAAATAAATGTGCTTTTCATCTTTTGTTGGCAGGAGCGGTGGTGGTTGGGAAGAGGGTAATTGGTGATCTTTCCCAGTCTGATAACCAGGGCAAATAGGGGGGAGCAGAGAGTGGCGTTGATCTCCTCCCCGTTCCCTCTCCCGGCTGTCGCTGTCAGCAGCACAGGTGACAAATGCCAGCAGCCAGGCCCCAGGGGCAGGGCACAGGAGCCGGGGTGACCTGGCCGGAGCTGACACTGCCTTCACCCCTTACAGCTCATCCGAGAGCCTGCTAGGTGTGATCGGCGTGCAGAACTCTGCCTCTTTATCGCCTTTATTTGTAGGTTAGAATTTCCCTTTGGTAATAAGTCCCGTGGGGGTTTTTCTCTCTTTTTTTTTTTTTTCCTTTTTTTTTTTAAGGTTATTGCCCTTCTCAGGGGCTGAGCTTTAAAAGACTCCCCGGAGGCAGATGGAGCTTTGATAACATCCTGAATCACCTGTACCCCCACCCCGGCGTCCTGGAGAGGCTGTGAGGATGCAAATCCCTCCTGCAGGGGCACGGGGCACTCACCTCGGGAAGGGGCTGGTGGTCCAGGGCAGAGCTATGATGGGCATCCCTGATTTTTCCCAGGGCCCCTCGGGGATGCCATTCCACGATGTTGCTCCAGAGGAAGATGTCAATAACGCGGTGCAGGGAGCCGTGGTGAGCTCTCAGCAGCCCGTTATGCTGGGGCAGTAGCAGATGTAGGCAGCCCTCGCTGATGGAGGGTTAAAGCAGGTCACAACTCAGGCCAAATAGCAAAAGGCAGGTCCTTTATTGCATAGATTCACTTATAAATCGTTTTCCAGTCAATAAAAGGCAAAGCAGGGGTGAGATTGTGGGCCTGGGGTTGAGAAAGGCAGGATGGCTTAAAATGATGTGAAATCCCTGTGTGCAGCACAGCAAGCTTCACTTTCAGCAATTCAGAATTTCTGTTTAATAGCTGCTTTATGCCAGTAGGAGCCTCGTGGCCCAGGCGTGGGCTGGGAGGTGCGTGGATGGAGCATGGCCTTGAAATCAGGGACAGGTGAGCAGTAAACCTGGCTTGATAAATAATGGATGAATTGTGCTCGGTTTTGCTGATGATGTAGTGACCTTTTGAGAGGCAAGAAACAAAGAAACAGCAAATGACCAGCAATACTGATGAACAGGCTAAGTGAACTGGACACATCATTAACACCAGCATACCAAAATAATTACATGCAACCGGGAGCCACACGGTCAGCAAAAAGTGGAACGAGGAAGTGGTGCTGTGTAAATTTGATCTTTCCATCTCTCAGCAGTGAGGAGAACTCCAGGGGAATGTGGATTTGGGGTGGTTGGTGCAGCTGGACTTTGGCCAGGAGTTTGAGTCTTGCACCAGAGCAGAGATGAGGTTTGCAGGAGTCCCTGCACTGGTTTGTCGAGATGAGATGTTGTCGAGAAGCCTGCATAGGGCAGGAGTTATCCTGTACTGTAGGGAGAAACTGTGGGAGAAAAGCCCAGAGCGCCACATGATGGGTTAACACACATCTTAGAGACAGAGACATTCAATTTTTAATCATCTTGTCTCTGTAAAGACAACAGGCCAACCCCAGAGTAGCCGCCTCCGTATTTCAGGCAGTCACGTAGTGATTCTGGTAAGACAGTCAGACTAGATTTTTGTGAATGGCCAGATATTTGGCTGTATCAAGAGTCTGCTTGCTTTTCCCTGTTGGAAAACATTATCATCAACGGGGATCTGTTGGCAGGAAAGTGGGGAGAGTCACTGCTTCTCACAGGCTCATCTGTTTTCACACGGAAACAAGAGTACTCATTATTGGTTATTCATTATTCCCCCATCTAATAAACTTTCTGCCATTCAGGCAACAGGAGGAAACAGCAACACTCTGCTTTGTGTAGCTCCTCACACATCCAGAGTAACAGATAATGAATGGGCAAATCTAACATGCTTCCCAAAAACTCCATCTGAAAATTATCCAGCCCAGTGAATGCTCCTGAATAACAAATACATCTGCAGGAATTAAGCTGGGTTGCAGTGGTTGCAAACAGCAGCAGGACCTGGGTTTGCAGTGAGGGATGGAAGCAGCATCACTTGGTGGTTTCACTTAAGCAGAAATTATGATATTTTTCACTTTGTTTAGCACCTTCCATCTGAAGGTCTCCAAATGCTTTCCAAACTCAATTAATTAGTTATGGTAAGACCCCTCCCCTGCTAATTTTGGCAGTGCATGCACCCATTTAATGCTGAATATCAGAGTGAATTTCATACGTTTGCACCCAGCAAAGCACTGCTCAGCCCCGCTCTCCACCCTCCTCAGCCCTCTTAGACTCTATTTCTTCTCTGTTGCTTGAACAGACACAAAACTCCATGAGAATCTTAAAATTATATCCACACACCTATTAGCATTGTATTAAGCCTACTGAAAGAGTGCAAAATACTCTATTTTAATATTATCTATTATAGTATTATAATTTAATATTTATTTGTTTGTTTGTTTGTTTGTTTGTTTGTTTGTTTGTCTGGCTATTATTTATGCTAACTAATGATTTGACTTGATGATCTTAGGGATCTTTTCCAAACCAAATGATTCCACGATTCCAAGGGGGAAAACTTGGAGGGGCAAAATATAGCAACTTTTAAAACACAATCCCTTTTGCATTGAAGCAGCAAAAATTTCATGGTGGTTTGTTTAGTTGGTTTGGGTTGTTTGTTTTTATTTTTCTTTCTGATGTTTCCAAAGTAAAAATAAGCCAAGGAATTTATACCACCAGTCAAAAAGGACCAGAAATAATCTGTGGAAAATCCACTTGGATTTCTTTTGATTTTTCTGCGTGTTTAGAGCACGACACGCGCACAACACCCTAAACCAGAACAGTGTGCATTGCTCAGCTCCACTCTCTGGTCAGAGCAAACCCTCTATTTTTCACCATCCCCATTGTACCTAACCCTGCACAAAAACAAGAGGCATTTTCCTGCTGCTGGACAGGGCTGGGGCTGTTGTTGGGTTGGGACGAGCACGGCTGAACAACCAGCACTGGCTGCATTGCAAGGAGAGTTAATCCACTGCCATCTGTCTTTATTATGTTCCTATTGTTGGACACCACAGCCTGGAAATCCAGCAATGAAACCCAGTTGTTCGTTGCCATTCATCATAGTTATTGCTGGAGTTGTGTAATGAAGAGGGGAAGTGCTGTTTATTGCTCTCCCCTCTTTAGAAACTATCCTTAGGGGTAGTTATGGATGGTTATTGGAATCAAGCACAGGACTCTGGGAGGTCCCCCCTTCTCTCTGTTTCTGTGTTGAACCATGAGGTTTAATGGGGTTTTATGTCCACTTTTGCTGCCTGCTTTTGTTCTCAGCGCCCTGAAGTTTGGCTGCTTCATTCCTGGCATGAAGGTGAACTGAAGGGAAGGAGGACTATTAATACGGTAAAAAGGCGGGAGGTGGGTGCCCTCCGGGGCAGGGACAGCTCTGCCAGCATAAAAGCAGCAAATGTGCACTGCAGTCAGAGTCTGGGCATTGTCCTGCTCAGGAACAGAGCCCTCTGAGCCTTTGAAAATAGCTGATCATAAGTACAGGTGCTTTAGGTTACAGCTCTTCTCTCCAGTGGTTTCTGGAGGCTGAAAATCAGACAAGACTCCAGCTGTGCAGGTGAGCGATGGAGGGGACGAGGGAACAGTGCAGGAGGTGAAAGAGCCAAACATAATTCTCACTGGGCAGTGCAATGCTTCTCACTGGGGGTTACAAGGATAAAAATGAGAATGCATTCAAATAGATCTATAATGAAGATCCTTCAATAAGTCATCATGCCTGCACTTCAGCAGACAGATTTTGGAGATTTTAGGGTGAAACATGCTCCCTCTGGGTTTTATGAGGCAGTTCCTGGACTGCAGGATGGTTGATCCTGTTGAGATAATGTATTAAAGGACCTGAACTTCCATTCAGAACAAAATCACCTTACGGTCAGCTCTTCTGTTTTAATAATTTATATTGGTTCTTGCAATTACTTTGGGAAACAAAGAGATGTGGGTGCTCTGAACCTCAAAAAGGCACCAATTCCCCAGCTGCTCTCCTGCTGCCACACACCTTTGGTGGTGCAGGGAGTTCACAGCCTTGCTCTAGACACCAGCTTCAGGGAAGTTTGCAGAACCCCAAAGCTTGTGGACCAAACTGGAATGAAAATGAGGTTCTGTGCCAGCAGTACCACCTTTAGGGGGTGCCTGGTGTGCAGACAGATAGCCAGCACTGCTTCATTATCTGCAATTTATTTGTGCTGGCAACAAGGGAAGGGTGTAAGGAGCCTGTGGGATAAGAAGCTTTGGAGGAGGAGAGCTGCTATCCGGGTATCAGAGCCTGCACTCTGGCAGTGCTTCTGGGCATGATATGTAATAGGTATGAGATGAGCTTCAAGGGCTAAAGACGTGGAAGGAGTTAGAGATCTCAGTTGTGTTTCCAGATAACACATAGCCTGTGCCTGTCAAAGCTGCTGCTGATAAGGGGATTCTGCAGAAAGTAATTAAAACTCGAGCCCCTGGTATTTATTTAAAGGGGAAACTCTTGGGACTTGATAGGATTTTGTTGAAATGGACCAGGAAGATGATTCTTAACGTGCCATGGAAAAGCACAGAGAATTAAATCTAAAAAGAGAGGCCAAGCAAGTTTCACAGTGCCCTCACACAATCTGTAAGGCTGCAGAAGCTGCGAAGGTCTTTCTTACATGCTGAAAATGCAGGGTAAGTCAAGCAAAAAAAAAAAAAATAAAACTCTCTGGGTGACACAGGAAAAATTTGTTCCTGGAGGAAGGTGTAGATCTGCGTTTTTGACTCAGAAAGAAACGTGTGCAGTTATTGTGGACTTCAGCTCTCTTTTCCCTGAGGTGGCTTCCCTGGAAAACAGATAGATCTGAACAGACAGCTTTGCATATTAAGTACCTTTTTTTGCTAGACACTGGTTGTCTGAGAAACTAATTTGTGACAATAGGCTGTAGTTCAGTAGACATTATCTTAACCAGTTTGCAGCAAAGTGTGGGTTCAGCGCTATCACCCCTCTGCATGTGAAGTCTCACCCAGGGCTTGGTGGAAAATTAAGCCCAAGTAATAGAGTGCTTATTGATGGGGTTTGCAGGCTCCGAGCCTGATGTATGGATGGCTCTTTCAATTATGGAATGGCACCAGTGAAGCATGGATTGTTATCTGCTGACATCTTGTACAGCAGAAAAATGAAAAGCAGGGATTCCTGTGTCAGAGTCACTCGGGACACGGAGAAGTATAAAGAAACAGATGAGGCAAAACAGAAAAAAATCAGCGTGGCTTAGGTCCCAAGAGCTGCCATCACTTCATAGTTTTCCATGGAGTCCCAGCACTGAGAAACAAGAATTTTAAAGGAAAGTGGTGTCACCTGAATTTTCCCGCAGTCATGTGGGTTTTTTCCCCTCTGGCAAATTCAGGAAGAATGTCAGGAGATGCTCTCACCAGTTCCTGGGTGGGAAGAGAAGTCAGTGGTGTGAAGTGGCAGAACCAGAGGCCTCTGGGCTGCTCCCAGACAGTCCCAGTGCCTGTGACAGGAGGCAGAGCCCAGAGCCAAGCCCAGAGCCAAGCCCAGAGCCTGCAGGTGCTCCAAGCTCCGTGACAGCTTGCAGTACCTGCAGGGAGGTGATTTCTTCTCCAGTGCTTCTGCATATTTTGGAACGGGGGGTGATGTTGGAACCTCTGCCTGCCAGGGCTGAGCTCCCTGTGTGATGAGTGGCCAGGATGCTCAGGACACTGCAGAATAATCTCATTTGGATACAGGCACAGGGGAAAAAAACCCTTTGCAAGAGATCTTTAGTCATTGGGAATATGCTGAACTTCCTGGGAAAGGCTGTTTTGAAGGACAAGTCCCTGTAGGAAGGTGATACATCACAAATCCAGCTCGAGTCCAAGCTGGGAAATTTTCCATCTTATTCCTTTTTGCACCCTAATACTTCATTCTAATGAAATACACTCCAGTGTGACATTCTAGCCTTCAGCTTATAGGAAAAATCTCCAGGTGACTGGTCCAGCTTAGTTGGGCTCCAGTCATGGAGGGTTTGAAGCTCATGCTCATTTTCAAGTCCATATTAACCCTTGTAAACTTACTACACAAGTCATGCTGCAGGTTGCAGCAAGATTCAGGTTTTCCTTTTAATCATTCTTCCAGGTTATTTGAAATTAAAGCAAGAAATCTCATCAGAGATTGTTCTTAGGACACATCCAGACAATCTCAGAATGATTTGAGTACAATCTATACAGTTAAATATAATTTCAGAGAGTTTATTTGAGAGAAGTCATTGGACTACAGCTTCCTGTCACTTTAATTAATAATTAAACATATAATTTCATGTGTAGGCAGAATTATCATAGAATCCATAGATGGTTTGGGTTGGAAGGGACGTTAAAGCTCAGCTCATTCCAGCTCCCAGCTGTGGGCAAGGACACCTTTCACCAGACCAGGTGGTTCAGGACCCCATCCAGCCTGACCTTGAACACTTCCAGGGATGTTCTATACAAGCTTGGACCCCAGTTTAATATAATAATAACTGGGGACTTGATACTTGCAAGAAACACCCCTGTGTGACACAGAGACAGCAGCTCTACCTTGATGCCTTCTTGTTAAAAGAAATTGCTTTTCTTGTTAAGACAATGATCCAAATTACCTTTTCCAGGAGAAAATCACGGTATAATCAGCTGCAGTGATGGGAAGGGAAAGGCAATGATTTTTGCAGGATGTCAGGGATGAGGTCTCTGTGCCCAACTTTGCCATCAGGTAACAGTTCCTCCATCACTCTGCTGCTGGATCTCACCTCTCCTCAGCTTACTCATCTGCGAGATTCACTTAATTACATCAGTCAACCTCACCGAGGTGTCTTGAAGCTTAATTAAGTTCTGGAAAGCCCGTCAAGAGCCGCTGGCAGAAGGCTCTGAGGAAGTGTTGGGGTGAGCAATGGACACGAGGGAGGGCAATGTGCTGCCCTGTGTTTGGGTGAGCAGTGGGTTCACTCTCAGGGCACTGCCATGAGCTCTGGGGAGAGCCCTCTGATGAGCCAGCAGCACAAACATTCATTTCCCACTTTTATGGGGTGCGAGGGCGTGTTTCCTCCATTCTCATTCCCAAGCAGCTGATTTTGAGAGGGGGATGCCCTCACCAGTGCAGTGCACGGGAACACAGCAGGCACGGCTCTGCTTTCTCCCCAAGCCTTGGCAAAGGCAGCTGGTGGCTGGAAGTTGGTGGGGGCACCTGTGGCTGCCTCCTGTCAGCTCTCGTTTCACCCTCGGGAGGGTTTTCGCCTGACACACCCCAAGGGGTGAATTGACATTCATGGCTCCTCCAGGGGAAGAAACATATGGAGAGTCCAGCGGGACAAACTCCGTGCTCGGAATTGCCAACCAGTGCCTGGCTGAGCCTCAGCTGAGAAAACCTTGCCACTAACAAGGCTCCACGCTCCTCCAGCTCTCCGGGCTGGCTGGCTGGCTGTCAGCTGCTGAGCACACTTGGAGCAGTGCTGGAGCTGCTCAAACAACCTCCAGCACCAGCTTATTACGGAGAGGTGGTAACCTCTGCATATTTTCAGTGCAGGCCGTTCCTATTAGAAACACCCACAAGGGATTCCCCGTAACTTAGCAAAATTGGATGGCCTTAAAAATGAAATATTTAGCTGGGAATTAAAAAAAAAAAAAAAAAAAAAAGGGGGTTTCTGCTTTTTCCGCTGGAGGGAATTTTCTCAGATTGTTGTATTTGGAGTATTTAAATACACAGCTTTCCTTCGAATCTCCGATGTTTTGTCTGTTTGTTTACACTCCTTTTGCTGGGAAATGCCTTGTTATTGTTTCCTCGTGCTTTCCACGGGGCTTGAAATTGCCGGCTGTGCAGGAGGAAATTAGCTGGTAATTAAAGGCAAGTTAATAACGATTCCCATGGAGTCTGCTTGGTCCTATTGCTGGGAGGAAGGCGTTTTGCCTCTGTGGTCAGTCACTGCTGCCCAGGCAGCAGGTGTGGCATCGAGGGGTGGCTGTCACACCTGGTACCTGCTTGGAACACATGCAGGCAGGACTCGAAGCCTTTCAAACCCCAGCAATTAGAGATAATGGCATGATATCAAAACAAGACAAGTAATGGAGCAACCTGCAGCCAGCAGATTATTTTTGACAGGTTCAGGAAAGGTAATTTGAGGAAAGAAAGCTTTGGGTTCAAGCTTGTTGCTTGTCAGTGTGTGCCTTTATTATATTTGTAATTTTTTTAGGCACTGTTAGAATTGGAAAACGCTTGGAAAGTCTTTTTTAGAAATCGAGTTCAAGACTCTCAGCTCCTTCCAAGGTGTCCAAGGCACAGGGCTGTCTGCACAATCCAACCCCTTGGCTACAGAAGTGCTCTTTGATGGAATATGAGTGGGATGTGTTTTGGTTTTTTACAGCTGGAGAAAACCTGAGCACTTGCTAGAGGGAGTTCCTTGAATTTTCAGTGTGACTTGAACATATTTTTGAGGTAGATTTTAAGATTTTGGTGCTTTCAGATGCTGAGGATGAAGTCCTGAGGGCAGCTGAATGTTTTGACTGTACACTTTGTTTTTCAAGGAAACAAACCTTGGACACTCATGTTTCTCCTCGTGCCTGCCCGTTCCTCTTGCAGAACTTCAAAATCTGCTTGGTCACTTCCCAGGCACTGAGGTGGTGGGTGTCAAAGGTGTGAATTTCCTCTGCAGAGCTGACCAGCAAACCCCCCTTCCCTCTATGCAGACACCACGGGCATGGTTTAGGAGGAAGGAAGGGGAGAAATGTCTTGTCTGAGCTCTAGACTGCAATGAAAAAACAAAATAAAGAGTCTCAGCAGAAGCCCCAGCTTCTCCAGTGACCTCAGCACCTGGCCAGAATCCAGCTCTGATGTGGGGATTTCATCTCCTCCTAGGACTGGTGGATATGGGGCAGCTGAAGTAGCACCACACACTTGCAGGTTTGTGCAGAGCTGGGGCTCAGAGCCCCTGTCAGGGGATCTTCAGAGTCCTGAGGGTCTGAGTCACTCCTTGAGAAGGGAATGTGGGCTGGATTCGAGTGAACCCAGAAATCTGAACATAAATGATGACACTGAAGACTTTTTGCCCAGTTCCTGCTGTACCCTAAAGGCCCCCAGCTCCATAGGTGATATTTTTTTATGTATTAAAACTTTGTGGAGGTGCCTGTCCAGCAGTGCTGAAGGGCTGGAGGTCTCCAGGGGCAAAGCATGTCCAGCTTTGAGCATGGAGATCTCCATACCTGGTGGGAAGACACTGCCCTGGAGGGGCTTTTCCTTTTTCCCAGAATCATCAAACAACCAGGGTTGCTTCACAGGGTTGGACAGGACCTTTGGAGGTCATCTTGTAATTTCTGATCTTGTCCTGCTGCCCTGCCTGAGCTTGTGTCCTTCACCCCACAGAACAGCTTGCAGCCAGCCTGTGGAGAACCATTTCTGACACGGTGAGCCCTGAACTGGGCTGGGTTGCAAAATAAAACCATGAGCCCTGCTCTGTTCTGTGGAAGGAAAGACCCAGGGCTGTCCCACCACCACCGGCAACAGCCCAGCTGCCACAGCTTGAGGACTGCCTGCCCAAAGAGGAGAGGGACCAAAAGACACAAAGGACAGAAATAAAAACTTGCAAAATTCCTCAAATGGTTTAAACAAACTCCTTAGGGGGGAAAAAAAAAGAAAAGAAAAGAAAAAATGCCTCTCCTTTTGAAAGGCTGCAATTACTGTGGATAGGATCCATCTCACCTGATGGCAGCCAGGTCTCGGCATCTGCACTGAGCACTCAGAGCTCATTTACCATCAATGGAGAGAAATGGGCACCTCCAGCAGGCAATTGCTCTCATCTGGAGGTGGTTGCCTAAAATAGGTCAGACAAATCACTGCAATTTCTCTCCACTTACACATTTAAGAGACTCACTCCAGTACAGCCACTTGTCTTGTGGACCTCTGACACCAGGTGAGATGAATCCCCCCTGAAGTGACAACAAGACCCATCCTCTGAATGCAAGGAGGGAATGGCTGGGGATGTCCCAAACCCTGCACGGATGGCAGAATGAGTCAGTGTGTACAAAAGTGTGAATGGCTCCCCAGAACATGTCAACCTCAGCTCTGACCACCTGGAGAATTTGGGAACATCTGAAGGGGTGATTAGGATTAATCCATTTACCTGAGTAAGTCACTTGGAGAGCCTTAGCTGTAAAACAATATTGGTTATCAGCATCCTCCTGTGATGATCTTCTGTGAGTTCTGGAAAGGAGATTTTTCCTCTGAAACAGCCTCTTCACATTTTCCCTGAGTGAAGTATTTTGCTACTCAGATTTGTGATTTAATAATCATAAATAATAGAGCCCTTAGTGCTATGTTTTTAAATGACTGAATGGTGAGAACCTACTTTAAAAAATTGTATGAATGCCTATCACTTGTGTGCATATAAATGTATTCAATTAGCACTCAAATCTTGAGTTATCTCCTGATGGAAGGCAAAACCTTTTGAATTCAGTCCCATGCAAGAAATACTGTGTCATTTAACTCACAAAAGGATGCCATGCACTTAACAGATAATGACTGAAGAGGATTTTGCTGTATTGCCTGCTCAGCTGCTTGTGAGGACAAAGAAAATAATTCCCCTTTTAGGATCCTATGGGGTAATGAGTGAACCCTCTCCACGCTGATCACACTGAGCAGGGGAAAGAGCCCGATGGGCTAAAGGGGCTGCAATTTCATTGTCATGGTCCCCCATGTGCTTTCCATGTTTTGTCTGGGATGCTAAGCCAGTGGCTAACCTGTCTCTGAACCTGCCACCAGCACACAGAGATTACTCACCCTGGATACTGCACTTCAGCAAATGCAGAATTAGCCCTGGCTAAGTAATCTTGTTAGCGTGATTCAGTGTTAAATGGATCTCGATTAAATGGGCCTTTATATTGTCCCAGCTGGAGATGATAAGCCCCCACAAGGAAATGGCAGGAGACCGAGGGAAATTGCTTTACTTCAGACTGGGATGTTTAACCCCATAAAACACTTTCTGGTCCCCCTCTGCTATTGCTTCTGCTCACTTGCATGGCACCATTTACTCTGGTCCTTGGCTGAGGGGGACAGCAGGGGCTCAGGGCAGGGGCTGGAGCATTTCTCCCTGACACCTGTTGGCCAGGACAAGAGCAGGGTACTGGAGATGCTTGTGAGAGGGCAGGGTGGCTCTGATGGGTGACCTGGTCCTCCTCTGATGATTAATTTGTTAGCACAGTGCTTTATCCCACCCCTCACTGGAGATGTCAGTGCTGGGGCACCTGAGCACCCAAAGGTCAGAGCAGCTGCTGCCACCAGCAGTTTATTCACCTTCAAACAGCACCCAGGGAGAATCTTCAGTCTCATCTTAGAAGAAATGGATTGTTTTAACGTGCCATTGGGACTGGTTGGGAATGGCTGGGGGTTTGTCAGTGGGAGATGGGAATCAGCCCAGTGTGTCAGAACCTGACACTCCATTTCCCCTGGCTGTGGGACCTGGCAGTGTGTGCACAGCCTGGGGAAGAGGGAAGTGGCACAGAAATCCCCCAGGGACTGCAAATGCAGAGGCAAACTGGGGGGCACTGGGGTGCCAGGGATGGAGAGCTGGGGCTCAGCAGGACCAAAGTTTCCTCCTCTGCAGTGGGAACCAGCTCTGCCCTCCAAAGGTTCCTGGTGGTCTGAAGCAAGGACTGGGGGAGATGTGGCCTTGCAGGTTAAAAGAAGATTAGAAAGGGAATAAAAACAGATAAAACACTTCACCTATGAGCCCTGCTAATGGCCATTGTTAGGAAAAGGCTTCTGAGGACAGATAACAAGGTGGACATCAAAGAGCCCGTGGCTCCCACACATCAATGTGTGCTCTCCTCCTGCTCTCTATTACCTAACACATCTTCTCTCTCCAAGTCTAATGTGACTTCAAAATAAGGATTTATCCTCACGGCATCAGAGACCCTAACAGGACACATGGAAAATCTCTGCTCTATAGCAAGTCAGATGATCTGATATCTTTTTTCCCAGACCTTTGACAGAAATATGGTAAACATGCAATTACTCGCATTTTTCCATAAATTTTGCATTGGAGGTGGATTTACATGCTTGTGATATTTTCCAGACGTGAATCCCAGCCCTGTGAAGCAGCGAATGGCTGCAGATGGGCAAGAAATGATATAATCTATTCGAGATTTCCTTCATTATCCCTCTAATCAAGGCTTCTATCAGTCTCCTTTGATGTGCTGCTGGAAAAAAAGATCTTCAAGTAAACTGATGCTAGAGATAATTAATTAACTTGCCATCCTCTTGCCTTACAGACAGAGACAGTGTAAGAAAGAAGAAGTGTCCTTTGCAATTACTGCTCTGTGCTTTTCCATCCTAGTGCTGACAGCTTGTAGGACATGAAGTGGAAAAGCATTTTACCAAACTTTGAGGCCATCAATTCCTTCACTTGAGAATATTTTCTCCTGCTTGTACTTCTCATGTTGTTGGATAACACTCCTGATGGTGAAAAATGGATTTAATACTTGAACAGTTAGAGCTGGATGTAGTCTAGCCTGGTAATATTATCTTCTTTATGCTTTCCTTAGAGCAAATACCTCCATCTCTCTCAGATTATTGTACAGGAAATCCACCCTTGTTAGGATAGAAGAGAACACTGAGATTAAGAGCTGGGTCGGCAGAGTAACAGTGCTGCTGCAGGTTGCCATAGGCATTCCTAGTGTTTTCTCTAGTCTTGGGAGGAATGGGCAATGATTTCTGCCCTGGGAACCCATCTTTTTCATGTGAACTTCTCTTTTCAAACCTTGGTGCAATCTCAAGTCTTGTAAATACATGGCTTCCCTTTCTAGTATTTTAAAGGATATGATTTAAATTTCTCCGTCATCTCAGACCAAACCTGGGACTGCAGGAGGAGCTCTGCAATCCACCAGCCTCAGATGATTCCTGCTTTTAAAAATTGTCTTCCTTCTTGCTTGGATTTTCATGTATTTCCAGTTCCTTGAGTCCTCAGAACGGCATTTCAAATTCTAACTAGCTTAGCCCTCCTTAAATTTCTCCTTTTTGGTGCTGCATGAGCAGCTAGACAGGGGAGAGCATGGCTGAGCAGGCAGACTGACAGGGCTTTAAACACAGCGCTGCTCAGGGCTGATCCCAAACACTGTCAGCAAAACACTGACAAGAGCCTCCTTCCAAAGGAAATCTCCCCAGAAACACTGAGCGGTGAAGCAGAGTGGAAAAAGCACAAAATAAAGGCAAGACTGAGTTTAGAGAGTTTTCTAGCAAAAGCAGGGATTTTGCTGATTGCCGTGTTCGTGCGGGGTGGGTTTACGGCAGGGAAAGACGTGGTTGGGTTCTGTGTGGTCACCAGGGGCTTGTAAATTAATTAACACTTGTAGGAGTTACTAAAGGGTAAAGAAGACGAGGATAATGCAGCACAAACTGGTTCTTTTTTCCTGGGAAAATGCTACAGCCTGACAGAACCAGGTTTCCTTCTTGTGGGAACACTGAAGAAGACCAAGGAGTCCTGCCACGTATTTGCTCATCCATGTTTTTTAATACATTTCCTCCTCTTCCAGGTGCTGGCAGGCACTGTAAACTCCTGGGAGGTAACACAGGGCTGAGACAATAAATAGCTTTAAACAGTATTGTGGTGCTCACTTCCAGCAGTGATGGGTCTTCTCTTGTCCTAGGGAGTGGATGAGCAACTTTAATTGGTGGATGAAAAACTTTAACAGGTGGATATGTCCTCCCAAGAGCTGTACCTGCTTTTTTTTTTTTTTTTTCAAAATTATTAGCAAATTAATGCGAATTTTGAAACATTCATCACAAAATTGGTGTGAATTAGCACTGTGAGTTGGTTCTGGCTGGCCCCTGATGAGGTCGGGGTGAGGGTGAGCTCTCTGAAAGGTGGGCTGTGCTGGCAGGGTTTCCATCACCTGCATGCACCTCGTGTGGGGTTATTTATGGGGGGAAAAAGTGAAGTTCCTGGAAAGCACAGGTTCAAAACCCCACTCCAAGCAAAGCCTCACCAACTCTTTGGCATTTGAAAATAATTCTGTCAAGGCCAAGAAATGAATCAATATGGGAGCAAGTGTTTGAAGAGTAATTTTTTTTTTCTTTTTTTGAGTGATTTGCTTAACTAGGGAGATTTCTCACCATCTCTCCAAGTTTTTGGAGCAGCTGTGGCAGGTGCTGATCCAGAACAATCTCAGGAGTAGTCCAGGGTCAGCAGCAGTTGAGTCAGCTCTCAGCAGCTGGAGGTTGTGATGATTTGCTCAGGTAAAAGTGGTCACCTTTAGAAAATCAGCAAATCTCCCCCTTCCTGACTGTCTTTCTGGGAAAGTAGGGAATGTTTCCATCTGCAAGCCTTTAACACTTCGAAATTTCCAGTTTTGAAAGTAACTCTCTTGCAAACTACAAATCCTCCTCTTGGCCTATAGGCATGGAAAAGCTCCTGATGAATGTCCTTTCTCACACACTCCTTGTACGCAGAACTCTTTAAAAAAAAAAAAATCTGCTAATTAATTTTAAGCCTCTTTGTGGCAAAGCCTAAGAGCTGGATTTACCAAGAGACCAGGGGGTCCATCTGGTGCAAAAAGCTCTCTCCTACACCAAGGTATTTGTTTGATGGTGGGGTTCAGGTCTGGGTATCTCCCGTGGGCAGCAGTGGGTTGTAGTGACCAACTGACCGCTGGCACATTTCTCAGTGTGCTGAGGGGATGGTGACAAAGGTCCTCAGCCAGCAGGGTTTTCCTGCAGGTGTCCCATGCCTGGACATGGCTCCTTCCCTAAATAATGGCTTCACACCTGATGGCAGTGCTCAGTTTTAGAAGTGGGGCAAATAAAGTGAGGTGTGAGCTCAGTGAAGCTTTTGCGGGTTTTATCCTCCACGTTTCCTTGAAACTGCTGTAAATAAAACCAGTTAGTTGCAGCAACATTTTGCACCACCAAACTCTCCTAAAATTGTCTGCACTGTGTGGATTTTCTCTGGAAGTGCCTGTAGCTGAGACGACACACAAACCAATTTCCCACACCTCTGCCCTTCACCAGCCAAAACAGAATTGGCCAGGAAATTCAGAGTTCGGATAACACACACATGTTTTGCATCTCCCATTTTCTGTGTCTCTCATTGCCTTGATCCCCTTTTCTCACACAGTTTCTGATTCTGTTCTATCTTTTTTCAGGAGCACGTCTTGTCCATGTTAATGAAAATTCGCTTGAATTCCCCAAAAGATTTGCATTGATTTTTGGGTTGGATAGAGGCAGGGAAAGCAACAGCACCAACAAGGAGAACTACTCATTTGAACTTAATCTGTTCCTCTGTCCTAATTAGCAGTACATTTGCTCGTGGAGAGAGGAGAGTTTGACGATTGGCAAAATAAAATAAACTGGGTGGAGAGAATTTTGCAACTTTTTAAGTGTGTGTGGCGTGCAATGAGTGAAAGGAAGAAATGAAATGAATGAGAGAGCAATGAAATGGAAATGCACCTTTTCTCCCCATACAGGAGCATTTCATCCTTCCTAACTCAACTGCAGCTTAGCAAGCACTGGTTCTTTGTGTTTTATGTCTTCCAGCAAAGGACAAACCATCAGCTAAGCCCTTACCGGGAAGCAGCCCCTGAAGGAGTCAAGAGCAGGTAGGGATTTTCCTTCGGATGATATCCACGAGAAACATTTCCTTGTGTGTTTGATGCTGAGCTGTGCAGGACCTGCCTGGGAGGAGAAGGGCTGGCCTGGCTCGGTTCTGGTTCAGCCAAAGCCAGAGCAGAGCCCACAGCACACATGGCAAGAGGGCTGGCAGAGCAGTTTGAAGCCTCAAGTTTATTTTCTTCCCCTTTTTGGATGCTGCTAAAGGATTTACCGGGCAGGGAAAGATGCTCCAGCCCATGTTTGTGTGTGTAAAGAGCAATGCAGCTGTGAGTGATGTGTTATTATCTGCTTGCATGTGGTCACCTTGAACACCTGAATTAGGAGAAATCAGATGTTGTGTGATGTGTCCTTCAAATATTATTTCAGATATTTGTAACCTTGACAAAGTTTTCCTGCAAAGTTGATGATATGAAATAATTTTCATTACATGCCCAAAACAGTCTCTAAAGCACTGAAATCATTAGGAACCTAGTCATGCTGCTAGAATCTAACTGATTATGCTCTATTTTGTTGGAACTTTTATTTCCTCTCCTGCTATCTTCCCTTGGTTAGTGGTCAAGTGTAACTTTACCTCGAAGCTCAGCCCTGTAAGACACAGCTTGTGGCTGATTGCATCTGATGGGGGGGAAAAGAGAGGCTTTTACTGGAACCTTCCTGTTAATTTTTGTGCCTAAATTAGGAGAAATTAAGGCTGTGTGTGGCCCATGTAGCTGGTCATGGCTTGGCCGTGATGTGATGCTGAGTGAGCACCACAGCAAAGAGTGCTGAGTGGCCAGAAAGGGTCTGGTGGCTCTGCTGGCAAACCATTCCCATGGGAACTGAGGACAGCTCTTGGGAAAACCTATGGTAGCCCAGAGTGGACATGGAAATGAGATAGAAAAATCAGAGTCATTGGTTTTCTGGATTTTATTGCTGGTTAAAACTTCACTGCCTGAGTTTTTCTTTCTGAAACAAAGTTGGGAGAACAAAAATCAGTCGAGTACTGCTTAATGCAGATCCTAATGTGCTCTCCCTGTATTCCAAGACATCCAGAAATGATGCAAACATGCTTTGGGCAATGCTGAGCTAATCAACTGCTTGAAAGGCAGAGTATTTTAGCTTCAGCCAGGTGCCAGGTTATCACGTCCTCATTTCTTCAGGATGTGAGGAAGGCAGGCACATTCCTGCCTGCCAAGAGCTGGGCCAGCAGCCCTGGAACGATGGGATGGGGAGGGCATTCAGTGCCTCTGCCAGGAAAAGGAGGCTGCAGATGCACCTTGGGGAGCACAGCTGGAGAGCCACAGCTCACCCCTTTGGCTCAGCATCCCTTCCTCCTCTGGGGCTGGAATCAGAAGCCTTGCTGTGCTGGATTAGATTGCTCTGCTGGATTTTCCTGTCTGTGCATTACCCAGACACAGCCCTGTGCCTCATTAGCTGGAGGCTGGCTCAGCACGGGCTGGAGCTGTGCTGCTGTCAGCAGGACGTGCCCAGGGGTGCCAGGCCCTGCCAGGCTGTTTGCATTTCCATGGGCCTGCCATTGCTCAGCACATCCAGGGATAGGTGCAGCTGATAAATATGTCTGATAAATATGTTTAATAAACATTAGCCAGGGCCCAGCACAATTAATAAGCTGCCCGTCTCCGAAGTTGCCACAGCATTCTCCTGGCAAATACTCTGTCACTTTATCAGGGTCCTGCTGTGAACTCCCAAACCACGGCAGCAGAGAATTTCTCCAAAAATGGGCTCATTTTCTCCCACATTCCATGCCATTCATAACCCCGGGAGTTCTGTGCTTCTGGGCACCCCCAGTACCAGGTCTGTCCAAGCTGAAACCTGGGGAGCAGTGCAGAGCCCCTGAAGGGCTGGGTGGCACAAGGGCCACTTGCAGAGAGTCACTTTGGGGCATGTTAAAGTATTGCTGTCGGGGCAGGTCGTTTGAGGGCAGCCTCGGGGGGTTAGCCAGATTGCCTCGGCTGCCTTTAAAGGGTTTATCCCAAGGGGCAGCTGTCCTGTTCGAAACCCTGCAGCCAGGTAGGATCCAGCCTTCCCCTGCCGTGCCCAGGCTCTCCCCAGTCCCAACCCAGAGCCTGCCGGAATATTCCCAGCAGCTATTGGGAGCGTGGCTGGGTTTGGTATGGGGCTGGGTCCCCCTACCTCCTCCCCACCCAGGCAGGGTGTGAACCTCCAGCTTTCCTTCCAGGAGGGCACTGCTGAGCTCTCGAGACCTCCGTAGCAGATTAGAATATGCTGAACTGTGTAGACTTGTCTTAATTAATGCTTCATAAGGTTACAGCTAGAGCCGGGGAAACAATCAATAGTGAATCATCTACTCGGCAAATTCAGCTCTTTTCTGCGGGCGAGTTATCTGTAAACAGCTTGCAGTTTTCTCCATTCACTCATCCATTATTTACAATTATTTCCCCAATAATTCCTTCGAACTGCCTTTGGTCTGCAGCTCGTTTGCAAGCAGCGCATGGCAGGCGCCCGCCCCTCTCTGCTCCAGCTGTGATCGTTAGTTTTTGGTGGGACGAGCAGGTTATGGGGCCTCACGCTGTGTCCCCGAGTGCAGCAGCCCGGCTCTTGCCATCCTCCTTGATGAATTCCGAATAGCTTTGGGCAGACATTCCTTGCTTCTCGTGCAGCATCCCCGCTCTCTGCCAATGGCCTCGTTAGTTAAATCCTTCGTTAGGAGACTCGTCAGGGTGTAGCAGCTGCAGCACGGATTCAGAGCCCATTTCGTCTGTTTTTTGCCTGAACTGGTCCTTACTGGCCCTATTGGCCTTATGAGTAGCAGGATCTTCAAAATAAGCAAGTTTTAGTGACCACTGGTGTTTTCAAACTCAGGACTCTGCTTGGGCCAGTGGTGAGAACCCCAGAGGCCATCTCTGGGCCCAGTCTGGCCCTTAGTGCCCCAAATAAACCCCACGGGTGTCCAAACTGCTCCCTGCAGCCAAAGACCTTCATTTCAACCTGTCACTGTGCCCAAAGCGAATGCAACCCTGGAAGAGAAAATCACCTCCAATTCCAGGGCTCTCTCCACAGCCCTGGCTGGGAACGTGCCTTCCCCTGTTCAAATCCCCACACCATCTCAGCTCCAAGGCAGCTGTGGCAGTTTTGATGATTAAAAGGATTTCTTCATGATAAGAACTGGAGTGAAACTCATTTCAGGTAGCAGCCAAACAGCTGCTGGATGGTACAGAGTTTCATTTACTGCTGACACGAACTGGATTGTTTTAAGCAGGGGACGTAAATAGGCTCTGACATAAATCAAAGAAAACACCAGCTGCGGGTCAGCCACGCTCTGGGGATTCGCTGCTGTGGATCTGTGAAGAAACTAGACAGAGGAGCCTGCTGCTTGCCCACATCGCTCAGGAAGGGTCTGCCTGGGCTGCAGGAAGAAGGATTGCCCCATGCTGGGGAATTTTGACAGGTTCTTTCCCCTTCCAGCACTGTTACAGCCCCTGGGAGGCAGATCTTGGGATGCAGCTGCAAAACACAAGTGCTGGGAGGTCTCTCCTGGCAGGGTCGTGCTGGGAAGTGTCGAGCGCTGCTGTGGGAGTCTGGCCCTCTTCTCTGAGAGCCCTGGTCACCTGATAACTGAACTGAGCTGGGGCTGTTGTCCCATGGGACACAGCTGTCACCAACCCGGGGCTGCCACTGGGAAGGGTCCTTCACCCCTCCGTGGTGAGTCCAGTGCTCACCCCTTCCCCAGTCCCAAGGGCTTGCTGGGCCAGGCATCACCCCTGCTGCAGGTGGGGCTGCAGAGGATTTGGGGAGGTCACAGAGGAGGGTTCAGTGTACAGAGTTGACACAGCCCAGAGATAGGAATCACTCCAGCTGTCTTCTCTGTGGAAGAAAGACAGAAGGAGAAAGGAGTTCTGCTTAAAAAATTAACAAACCCTGACCTCAGAGGAATCACGAGCCCACAGAAAGGAGTCACTGAGCACCTGATCAGTGCTGCCTGCAAGCTGGGGAGCATCCCCAGAGCCAGCAGCAGTGTCCTGAGGCTGCAGACTCGTTCTGCTGGGTGCAGCAAACACTCCCAGCCTGCTGCCTCAGTCTCTCCACAACTGAGACTCGGGGAAAAACAGAAGCAGCCCCTTGGCTGCCTCTGCCCTACTCCAGGTCCCTGCAGCAGCTGTGCTTCACCACCCTGGTGCTGCTCGAGCAGGGGGAGAGGGTTGCATGGTGCTTTTTTTTTCTCTCCTTAAGTCAAAATCAATGATGATGACAGAGTTATAAGGTGAGTGATGGGAAAGGAGAAGAAAGCACCCGGTGTCAAATTTGATGCAGGAGGCAGTTAGAGGAAGCTATTACGAGTTCTGTTGCCTTAGGGTATGTTGGTGGGTACATAGGAGAGTGTAATGTCAGCGAAACGGGAGAGCAGCCTCTTTCCCCTTGAACCCTTATCATTAATGTGGAAGGCATACATTGTCAGCTATTAGTCTGGAGGGGAGGGAGAACAGCACACGAGATGTCTTAGTTTGGAAATGGAGTCTGACTCCTCGTCTGCTGTGTGAGGGATGGAGGGTTATTGCAACTGTTGTTGTTGTTGCTGCTGTGATTACGGTGGGTATTATAGGATTTGGGAGAAGATGTGGTTCTGAGGCTTCTGCTGCCTCTCAGTGTGGCTTTTGAAGAGTGAAAAGCACAGTGTGGTGAATGCTCTGGCTGATGAGAGCCCCAGTTCAGAGTGTGGTGGTGCCGTCAGTGACAGGGATGCTCTGTGTGACCCGGGAGGGAGCAGGTCTGTGTCCCCACCCAGCACTCACACCAGGGCTTGGGTGGTTGTGAGAGAGACTTTGCAAGATAAATTAAATCCAAGAGTAAAAAACTGGCCTTAATTATTCCTACTGCTGCTGTAATCATTGGTGGAGGATGAATGGCTGCACCCTGTGATGTAGGAAAGATCTGCAGGCAGGGATTTGGGGTCTGGAGTTTGATGCCTCCCTCCCTGGCCACGAGCCCAAGTCAGCCTGTCAGCTCTGCACCTCAGCAGCAGCTCTTGTCCCAACACACCAGACATTCAGTGCAACCCCGGATGAAGCCGTTCTCAAGACAGCAAAGGAGGCTGATTCCTGCAGCCACAGGGAGAGAGAGCTCTCTCCCACACCTCAGCTCCCGGCTCCGCCTCACCCACTTGATACAGTTTCCCTCATTTAGGAAATGTAAATAATTCCTTGGGCTCCGCTAATCCCAAGATTACACGGGTAATTCCTGTTTGCATTAATGGGAGGATCTCTCTCAAATTCTCTGCATGTGAATGAGCATCACAGGACTGGCACTCTGAGCCTGGGTGAGGCTCTGGTGCAGACACTTCCCCTCCTCTGCTCCCCTGCACTCAGCCAGGATCTGAGAGGAAACACAAAATTAGCTCCTTTGCCTCAGGACGTTCATTTTTTTTTGGAGGCACATTGCAAATGATGTCTATTATTAACTCTGGCCATTAGTCCCTTCCTTCTCCATCCAGCTCTGCCACTGAGGCTTCCAGAGCTATCTCACAGGTACTGCTGCAGATGGAGAACATGGTCATGCTCCACGAGGTGTGAGAAAAAGGAGTGATGAGCAAGTAAAGCAAATCCATTCCCTCTGTGCCTTTTCCTGCTGGCATCGGGTGTGTACTGACACCCAAAATGCCAGATTTGGGGTGCCTGGGACACACACCCAGGGATGCTGCACCACCCCGAGGTCTTTATTTCCACACTCTGCCTGGATGGGAGGAGATGAGGGTATCTGCAGCTCCCCAGCTCCATCTGCAGCTCCCTCAGGCCCAAACCCAAAGCCAGGAAAAGTGCCAAAAGCTGTCCCAGCACCGGGGTCACCGGGGCAGAGCGGAGCCCTCAGCTCGCTGCACCCCCGTGCTGCTGCTGCTGCTGCTGACTGCCCCTCCCGCTGCTGCTCACTGGGGGCAATAATTAATTCAGCCAATTAATGAAGATAAACTGGAGTAACAGCTCTGGAAAAATACCATTGGTCAGCAGCAGGCTGTTCCCTGGGCTGAGCCCTGGCCCTTCTCCTGCTGGCAGCTGCCTGGCACTGCTCATGTCCCCTCCAGGAGATGCCACCACAGCGGGCACAGCCACCCCAGCTGACAGCCGGGCCGTGGCCAGGGCCTCTGGGTGGGGATGCTGTGCTGCCAGGAGCTGGGAGCATCCAAGGCAGTAACAAAATTAAAGCAGGTTGGGGAGGGAGTTAAAAAAAATTAAAGTAATCACTGAAACACCCCCCCAAACTGTCACACGTCTGTCTGCAGTGCCAGCACGGCCCCTGCAGCTCAGCACTGGGTCAGGCCAGCACGAGAGCGTGGCAGGGATGCTGCTGAGGCACCTCAGACCTCCTGCCTCGGGGGCTGTCACTCAGCTCCTTCATTAGAAGGGAAAAAATGTGCTGGAGAGCCCTTGCTTCCTACAGCGGTTTTATTTCAAAGCTCTTTCAAATCAGGTTAAAGAGGTACGAGGCTCACTTTTGCACATGGGTAGCTGAATGGAAAAAAAAAAAAAAAAAGGTGTTTTCTTAATTTTGGGAATGATTCGGTAGTTGTAAAAAGTGGGAAGCCAGGTGGGCTTGGGGGGTTTGGGGAAGTTCTTGGGTTTGGGGTGAGAGGAAGGTGGAAGAGGCAGAATAAGCTTTATGCTGCTCTGAAATCTCTGTGCCGTCAGTATCTGCTGGGGAAAAAAAAAAGCAGCAGTTAGCTGAGCAGCAAGATTGGTGTTCTTGTATTATTCCAGAAACATAGGGCTGATATTTATTTCATTAGACTAAGCCTTCCTGTAGCTGGTAAATGAATTCCAGGAAGTAAGAGGAACCCCAGGATCAGGGACTTTACTTCATTTGGGATTGTGTGCAGCTAATATTCTGGTTAAATAAATACATTTTACTAATTGGATTACTCAGACAGTGTAATATACTGCTGGATTTCCAACATGATGCTAATAAATTGTGTGAAGAACTTAATCATGTTAGCTTCCAAAAAGCTTGTAAGAGATGAAATTAAAAAATAAGTAGAAGTTGACATCTATTGCATTTCACAGTGTCTTCATTTTCCTCATCCTTCTTAGAGTTCTCCTTTCCTCAACGTGGCTGACGTGGATTTTTTTTTTTTAATCTGCCTGTGATTAGGAAGGATGCAGCATTAGAGTGGGACTGGGGGGTGCTGGCACCTGCCTCGTGCTCGTGTGTTCTCCTAACACTGATCCTGACAGAGATAGAGGGAATGAGACCTTAACATCCCCTTCTGGAGGCCAGAGAGCTGTGGGATGTTTCCCTGGATGCAGCAGGAAATGAGGCTGCAGAGAAGCCCCTGATGCTCCCCGAAGCTGGGAAGGATGCTGAGGGTGCCCAGCGAGCGTGTGACGGGGTCTGTGCTGGGGGAGAGGACGTGGCCTGGGCTGGGAACCCCCCCAGGAGCATCCCAGAGCTCAGGGCCAGCACAGGGAGGTGTTGGACGGCCTGTGCTGTGCATCCACAATCCTCCACATCAGCAGAATGATGGAGCACGGGTGCTGCCACCACGATTCATCATCAGCACCGCTCAATTCACTGCTCGGCTCACCTGAGCTTCCCACCAGCGAGGAAAAAGGCAACACAGGCTTTGCTTCCCTTTATTTTTTTATATTTCCTTGATAGAAATATACAGTGAGAGAGGGAATGGCTCTCCCTCTCCAGGGATCTGACAAATGGACACTAAAAACTGATAACCTGTCCCGCCTGTAAATACAGCAGCACTTGGGTCACAGACACAGCTCAGATGTGTTCTTTAAGCTGCACCCAGCTGTCACCAGGGTCTGCTCCTCACTGAGGAGTAAATGCCAGGCAAAGGGGGTTGTGTGGTTTGAGCCAAGGGGCTGGGGAACCTGCAAGTGGATGGAGCCACTCCAAGTGTCTGGAGAGAAGGACAGGGCCTCTCACCCAGGTCCAGTATCCATGGCATTTTCTGGGATAAGGATGCTCCCAACCTGAATTACACCCTGGCTCCTTCCCCCGTGGGTTCCCTGAGCTGGGTATGAACCTCTCACAGCCTCCCAGTGCAGGACAAAGTTTGCTGCAACATCACGTGGCTTCAATCTGAGCACCTCCACATGATGGAAATCATCAATGTCAGCGTGCCTTTGTGAACAGCTCACCAAAATGAAACTCCAGCACTGAGGCCTCAGGGGTTAAAGTGCCCTTCCCGTGCTCACAAGCCACCTGTTTGGACTCCCCTAATTTTTTCAGATGTATTTGATGCATCAAATGATGATAATTGTTGTATTAAAGGGGCACATGGGGGAATAATTTGCCTTTCTGAAGCGCTGTGGGATCTTCAGATGAAACACTCGGCTGCTGTGATTGGCACTAAAAAGAAGGAATTGCCAATTCCAGTTACAGAGTTGGTTCCCCACAAGGTTTAGACGTGTGGCTTGGTGCGTGCATTTTGGTACCCAGAAACCCTGTCCCACATCCTCCCAGTGTCAGTGGGATGCCCAAGGCGGAGGTGAAAGCAAACCCAGGTGAGTTTCACGGAGACAGGCAGGAGCCAGCTCCTCTTCCCAGCAGCCTTCCAGACAGTCAAACCCAAACCACCCAGGTCAAGCAAAGAGCCTGGGAGCAGCAGCAACTCAGAAATCCCAAAAGCAATTCCCAGGCTGGCATCCAGGGATCCAATTCCCCTGGCTGAGCAGCCCCATGTGCAGAGCACCAAAATCCCTGCACTGCTCTGCCTTCCCTCTCCCCCTCGCTTCTATAGCTCCTCCTGATCAAAGTTTCCTTATTTTTTAAATTCCCCGTATAAAAGGAGTATTGTCTGCATGAGGCCTCACCCTGCATTTATTTATATTTTCTCTCACAGCAGGGTTTAAAAACAACAAACCAGCCCCTGAAATGGCAGCAGCTGAACCTCATTGAAATACTAATAACTAGGTTTTGATGCAGCTTTGTGGGTATTAATGCAAATGTTTTTCTGACTCTCCAGGTTTAATAGCAACAGCTTATACAACTCTAATTAGCATAACAAAATTCAGTGATGAGGAGTAAAATGCTTGTCTTGTTTGATGTTTCCTGGTAATTAGCAAGAATAATGATTTATGCAGCGTTCCTGGTTCCCGGCTCACAAAAGATGGCAGCGAGCAGTCTCAGCAGTTAACTCTGGGTTTGTGGGCAGGATGGAGCTGGTGGAAAACACACGTGGAGGCCCAGGCAGGCTCACACAGAGCGTGTGTCAGCACACAGCCGAGCACAGAGCGCTCCGAGGGCTGCGGGCTTTTCCCTGCACAGCCTCCTGAGTGACCCTGTGCAGTTGTTGCTGTCCATGTGGAGTTGTTGCTGTCCCTGTGCAGTTGTTGCTGTCCCTGTGCAGGTGTTGCTGTCCATGTGCAGTTGTTGCTGTCCCTGTGCAGGTGTTGCTGTCCATGTGGAGTTGTTGCTGTCCCTGTGCAGGTGTTGCTGTCCATGTGCAGTTGTTGCTGTCCCTGTGGAGATGTTGCTGTCCCTGTGGAGTTGTGTGATTTGGAGTGGGCAGCTGGGCTCTCACCCTGTTCCAAACCACTGCCCCCGCTTTCGCACAGGGATGGGCAGTGCTCCTCCAGAGCCAGGACACTGGTTTTGCTGTAGAGGTTGGATTTGTGCCCTTTGGAAACACCAGGTTTTCCTGTCTGCGTGCAGCTGGGAAGGTTTCCTTCTCTTGCTCCCAGTGTTGCAGACAGGGACCCCCTGGAGCAGATCTGTGGAGGAGAAGGGAGGTTTCTCAGTGCCAGCATTTCCAGGATGAGAGGAGGCAAAGCTGCTGCTGCACAGCCCACGTCTGCTCATCCCCAAAGAAGCCTCCTCTCCATGCCTTGGGCTGCGTGTTTGATCCGAGGCTTTGTAAAACACGGCAGCGTGCCTGCTGCTCTCTGGTTTGGGCCAGGAGGAGTTAAAGGTCAGTAGAAAAGAGGCTCTTGCTGCCGTGTCAGACACTGGCATTTCCCAGGTTGTTCAGCCCGTGTTTGCAGACACAACACTGCATCACCTTTAATATTTCTCCCTGGCTGTGAACTCTTCTCCTTGGCTCCACGGGGACCTGCAGGCTCTGCCCGGGCAGGAGCCCCCTCCGTCCCTCCCTTGCATAAGAGGGGAAGGATGAAAAGCTGCTGCTGCCTTCCCTGCCGGGTGCAGCCCCAGAGAACCCTCCCTGCTCCATCAGCCGCTGCCAGAGCTGGTGGGAATGGCTGGGTGAGACCCTCTGGGGAATGCTCAGCAGTCCCTCTCCTCTCCCGTGCCATTAAATGTGTTATGAGTTATGGTCCTCCCGTCGGGCCGGGCATGTGGAGCCCTGCATTAGCCACAGACTGTTATCTTCCTCCTCGGCCAGCTCCTGCCCCATTCCCCAGCACCATCCTCTCCTTACAAAAGCTTTCATTGTGTTAACAGCTGTAAAGTAAACCGTGCAGGGCAGTAAATTCTGAACGAGTGAAAAGAAGCCCTCCTTTCATGTGGTATGCAGCCGGCTTTATGAAGGGCAGTGCCGAAGGCACTTATTGAGATAAACGTTCTGGCTGAGTTTTTAAAAGGACTAAATAGTGTTGGCCATTTGTGGGTCTGTAAGATGACAAAATTAGGAAAGAAGTTAAACTACCTGCTACTGAGCATCAGATGAATTTTTGTGGCAATCTGGAAGCAATCTGTGGCTGTGTATGCAGCTCCCCAGGCAGGGACTTGGCCAGCACAGCCAGAGGAGGGAGAGCTGCTGTGTTTCTTAAGTGCCAGAGCTGGGATGCAGCAGCAGCAATGTCTGTAGCCTGATCCAACACAGCAAATCCTTTGTTTCCTTGCTAAGGAAGCTAATTTTGCAAAGCAAAAGACTTAGTGATGTATAATCTGTGAGGGCCTCTAGTCTGTGGTGCTCTTGGGAGAGGGAAATTGTCATCTGAGGAATAGGACAGATGCAACCAGGGCTGTTCAATTGTATTCCCTCCTTCCCTCCACCCTCCCAGTGTTTCTGAAATGGCTTCTACCATGAGACACCCCGAGACAAGATGCACTCATTCATATTAATAACATTTGAGTATCTGCATGGGTAAGGTGGCTCAGAGAGAGGCATTCATGATGAGAAGAATAATTTGGTCCAGCCGGTCTCTGCAAACTACTCTGGGGAAAAGCTTTCCCACCCTGGGCACAGTGGGAAGCCTTCGCTGTGCTGTTCACATAAGAAAGCACAAGCTGATCTGACAAGCTGCAAATGCCAGCGTGGAAATGTCCCCTCCATCCCTCCCTGCCTCCCTGGGCTGTGTGAGGGCCTGAGCCCTGCCAGCTGCTGGGGACACGTGCTGGGGAGATCTGGGGTCACACTTTTCCAAGCAGAGCACAAATCCCCGGACTGGCAGTGACTGCCACTGATGTGGTTCCGCCCTGGAAGCCTCGGGGTGCTCCAGCCCCATCTGGCAGCCGGCTGGGGGGAAGGCTCTGCTCCAGGAGGTGGTCACAAGGCACCAGAGCGTTTTCCAGTGTCTCCCACAGAGGAAATTCCTCTGCAGTGAGATCATGCTCTCCTCTCCAAAGGAGGGCAGATCTGCTGGGGAGCAGGGAGCTGGGGATGGGGGGGAGACCCTGCCTGCAGCCCCTGAACTCGCTCTCACCCTGCTCCAGCAAGGTTTAACAGCATCCCTGCACTCTTTATAGTGAGGGTTATTTGTTAGCAGAGATCCAGAGGCTCTGAGCTGCACCTTAGCCTGTCCCAGGGGTTGCTGTGGCACATTTTTGTGTTTGTGCCCTGCGGAAGGGAAGCAGCAGCAGTGAGCACAGCCCCTGTCCTGGCGCCCAGCCCCTGCCCCAGGTGAGGCACCGCAGAGGTGCTGAAAGCAGAGTCGAACCTGGTGCAACGAGCTTTACACTGCATCTCGCTGCACAAATACTTGTTTCAGGCAGGGGTTTATTTGCTGTAGAAATGATGACATTTTCGTGCAATGCCTTTAAGATCTTGTTAGTGCAGGGCACAACTCTGAATTGCAGCTGGAGCTGAGGTTAATCAGGAGAGCTCAGCACCAGCAGGGAAAGGACCCTGGCAGGCAGATGGGCAGGGAAAGGTGTGACCCAGCAGTGAATGCTCACACACACAGGGGTAGGAAGGATTGCTCAGGCTGGGCTGGATGGGGCATTGAGCAACCTGGTCTAGTGGGAGGTGTCTGCCCATGGTAGTGGAGATTGGAACGAGATGAGCTTTAAAATCCCTTCCAAAGCAAACTGCTCTATGAATACCAACCTGTGATTCTGTTATCCTATAATTCTGTGATTCTGTGATCCTATGACTCTATGACTATGAGTCTATGGATCTGTGATTCTCTGATTCTGTGATTCTCTGGTTCTCTGATTCTCTGGTTCTATGACTCTCTGACTATGATTCTATAACTCTATGATTCTCTGGTTCTCTGATTCTCTGGTTCTATGACTCTCTGACTATGATTCTATAACTCTATGATTCTCTGGTTCTCTGATTCTCTGGTTCTATGACTCTCTGACTATGATTCTATAACTCTATGATTCTCTGGTTCTCTGGTTCTGTGATTCTATGGTTCTGTCATTCTATGACTCTATGAATCTACAATTTTATGGTTCTACAATTCCAGCTACATGACTACATATCGAAAAAAGTTCCCCTTGCCACTGTGTGCCAGCCAGCAGACAGTGGCACTTGGTCAGCTTAATGCCACTTCCTGGGGGCTTTCCAGAGGGTTACACAACCTGCTGCAAAATGTATTGTGAAGCTTGTTGCTCCTCCAAATTTCAGCCAGGACACCCAAGCTCCCAGAGCTGCAAGGCAGGGCTGCAGTGGGGCTCACAGGCATCAGTGCTCAGGGGTTTTGTAGAGTCTGGGGGACAATGCAAGTGGCAGCTGCAGCTGTAACAATTCTGACAGGCCCTGTGGGCCCCACAGGATGTGTTGGGGCTGAGTCAGGCTGGGTTTTACCCAAAATTACTCACCTGGTGAATGCCACTCTCTTCCAGGGGCTCAGGCAACCCTTTGGCAGGATCTGGGTGTTTTAAATGCAGCTCTCCAAAGAGTAAATGTGTTGTACGTGCACTCATCTCAGATTTCCTGCCGGATGGTCATCCTTGCAAGGGGTGAGATTTCCCTGCAGCCACAGCTGCCCCTTTCCTGTGCTGAGCATGGCCAGGTAGCAGAGACAGCCCCACTGGGGGTGTGGACCCACTGCTGGGATCTCCCTGCGGCCAGAGGGTGCCAAAGGGGCTCCTCAAGTGGTCTTTGGAGAGGGGATTTACAGGAAATGTGTTTCCAGCAAGGGCCCAGCCTCAGCTCCAGTGTGAGGAGACAAGGTGGAGGGAGAAGAGCCCCAAGCAGGTGCTGCTGTAAAACATTTCCATCCCTTTCTGCTTGGAAAGGCTCGTGCAGGCTTCACAGCGCCTGCATGTGCAGGGATGGGAGTGATATAAATGTAAAATTGGCCTTCTCAGGTTCTGAAGAGCGCGGTTTGCAGCTGGAGATGGATCACCAATCTTCCAGGGAATTGTGCTCTACAAGGTTAAGCATGTTTGCAGAAGAAATATGGATAATGCTCTTATCATGTATGACCTTTACTATATGTGTAACATTGTCAGTGACAAAAATGCCATTTTTTAAATGGTTTTCACACTATGGTATCCAGCCATTAATCATGATGTATGTGAGCGACTCGATATTGTTTCTCTGAAATTGCAGCATTAGATTACTTTCCATCCCGGCTGCTCACATGAATTGTACCCCCTGTTACCATGAGCAAGGTTCCTATTTTCCATGCCTAATGTCATTGTGGCCCTACATTTACCCAGAGGACTGGGGAGAACTTTCCAAGGCACAAAGAGAGCAGCTCTGCGCTCCTTCCCTGGCAGACAATTTGTGCATATGTGCGTATAAATGGTGCACTTACTTTGAGATGTCTCTCTAATCCAGGAGTTGATAAATGACTCTTTCAGACACCTCTGCTGATGTTGCATTTTTAATGTAGACAAACTGTGGCTCTGGCTCCAGCCTGTGCATCCCTGCCACTGCCACCCCCACTCTTGGCGGGTTAATGCTTCATCTCGCCTGGTGTAATTTGGGAGGTTTTACTTCCAGAGTGTATTTTGATTTACAGAAGGTAAAAAGCAGTTGGCAGTTTGATGTTTACTCTTTTGTTGGGTTTGTTTTTTTTTTTTCTCTCTTTTTTAATGCAGCGAGCTTTCAGGTGTGAGTGCTGCTTCCTGCTGTACATAACTGATATTTATCCTCTCTGTCTGAGGAAAGATGCTGCCCAAAAGGGATGCCAAACAAAGCCCCTCACACCCTGCCTGAGCTGTGGCTTTGGGGACTCTCTGAGGTGCTCTAACTGCTCGCTGTGGTGCAGGGTGGCACATAACACCTGCCAGTGCAGGACTTGTGCAGGGATCAAAGGGAAAACAGAGCTCCCACAAAGCAGCTGAATACACAGTCAGTGTTTGCAGCCCTAACAGATCAGTTCCTGCCATTCTCCCAGTTAGCATTATCCATAGTCGGGGCTTATTGGGAGCTCATCTCCCTTTGCTGCTGGAGCAAGAGTGACCAAATGAGTCAAAGGCAAGCAAAGACTTTCAGATGGAAATAATGTGGGCATGCTGCATCCACGCAGAGCTGTGGGTATCCGTGGGGAAAGAGGGATTTCCAGAGCTTCACGTCTTCAGAGGGAACTCAGGAAGGTCTCACCTTGCTCATTCTCATCAGCACCAAACCAGAGCGAGGTCACTGAGATCACTGAGCTCTGTGGCCCACGTGGGGAGAAGAGAATCAGTCTCTTGGGATGAAAATATTTTCAAGTAACAGAAAAGTCTGTGTTGTTGTAGCCCATTGCTGATTTTGAAGAAGACTTCATCAAGACTCTGACATCCTGAGTGACCTTGGGTGAACAACAGCCTTTGTCTCTGGGCTCCTGCTTCAGAACCTTTCCATCTCTTACTTCATCCATGTGTTATGTCCAGCACAGTGGGGACTGGTTTCATTTACAGAACTTCCACAGGGCCCTGTAATCTCTTTATTCTGCTTTCTTACATGACTCTTCAATACTGCAGAGGCAGCAGGTCCCCAGGCACTGAACCTTCCCAAATGTGCAGCCTGTCCCCTCTGTCTGATCCTTCCTTTGTCCCCACAGACCCTCACAGGCTTTGCTGCTGTCCCCAGAAATCCCTGTCACTTCTTGATATCTTTCTGGTGCCAAAGGGAGAGCCTGTGGCTGTGGGAGCCCTCCCTGAGCAGGGTTTATGGGCTGTGAGCTCTCACCTCTCTCAGGACAGCACAGGGCTGAGTGCTGCACCGCGGGACAAACGGGGAAAGGTGACAACCAGACTCAGTCTGCAACACCCAGTGTCTGCCCCAGGCTCTGCCCACCCTGTCCCTGAGCCCTCAGCTCCAGCCCAGGAGCATCCTGAGACGAGCCAGTTGTGAGTGTGGGAGCAAAACAAACTGCACGTGCACACGAGAGCAGGCGCCTTGTCTCTTGGTCTCCATTTCACTGTGCCTTTGTTCCAAACTCTTGCTCGTCTGAGGAGTTTCTCCATGTCACATGCACTGAACTTTGAGGCTGATTATGCTGCAAGAGCTTCCCGTTTGTTGGTGTTGTCTGAAGAATAACGTGGCTGTGTTTGCCTGCCTCAAACCCATCCTAAACTAATCCTGATGTTCTCAGTTTCCTCTAGCTTGCTGTTTCTCTTCCCTCACTGTCTAACCTTAACGATAAGCCCTGGAGAATGCTTTGGGATCGTGGCAGGTGTGCCCACTCTGGCTGCAGTGGGTGTAAAGGCATTTTGGGGAGATGGGCCTCCCCCCTGCCTCCCTCTGTGGAAGGGTTGGTGTCGCAGGCATTACCTCACGTTCCACGCCACGCAGTGAGTCAAACTCTGCTAAGTGACTAAATAAAGATGTAATTTTAATGATGATTAAATTGAAGCACCTCATTAATTTCATGTGAGAGGTGGGGAAGTACACGGCAGCTCTTTCCCTAAATTCATTGTTTGTCTGGCCGTGCCACGTCCCCTCTCAACGTCTGGTTGAGTCTAATTTAAGTATGTAAATTTAATGGTTCAGTAAGTAAAATTGCCTTTATTGTTTGGAATGGTTTGCACAGTAATTTACGAGCTAGCAAGGCTCATTTGATAGGAGTGTATGATGGAGTAGGTGACTACAGTGAAGGACATGTTTATCTTAAGGATACAGGAGAAGAACACAGATAGGGAACATCTGTAATCAAGGACCTTGGGATAACTGCCCTGCCAGAGGCTGGCCCTGGGACAAAGCAGCCCTGAGAGCTCATCCTGGGGCACACAGGCATGGAATGGGATGGCATCCCTGCCCTTCTGTGCCTGCAGCCACTGGAGATCACACCAGGGCACCAGCTGGGCTGGGACAGCTGCCTGTGCAGCAGGATTGTCACCTCCACGCCCCAGGGGGATATTTTTGTCATCAAAACAAAGGATAAGAAACCTCACAGACTGCAGGAGCAACAAAGAAATGTTTTCAGCTGTGTTCAGGTCTTTTTTCCCCACTTAGTGCTGCTTGGAAAACCTTTCTTTCCAAGCATCTGCATGCTGGGCTCCAGCAGTCCCTGTTGGGAAGGGAAGGGAAGGTTTTTCCCAGTAACACGAGGAGCTCAGGTCTCACCTGGGGATGGATCCATGATGAAGCCAGGCTGGGATGTGGGTGGTCCCAGGGAGCTCTCTAAGCCATCTTGCCACTGCTGTGTGTCACTGTCCCTCCTCCAGACTCCTTTGTGCTGTAACCAGCTTGTTATTATCGTGGTTTTTATTTAAAACTCTTGTGCTGAGGAGCTTGAAGTGCTTTCCCACTTTAATTAAGCCTTGCTACACACTCACAGAGCTTATCACTCTTGTAGGCTGATAAGGGAGGTAGCAGGGCTCTGCCCAGGGTCACCCAGCTGGGCAGTGCCAGGGCTGGGAAGAGGACACCCCCTTCTTCAGCCCCAACAGCATCCTCGCTGTCAGACACTGCTTCCCAAAGCTGTCCTTCCAGCAGACCAATTGGGGAAGTCAGGCTTCCAGAAAATCTGTGCAAGGCGTGTTGCTGTCATAGAAAAATAAAAATGAAATGGAAGTGTTACAATAAGCAACTGTGCTTAATAAGGAAGTGTGGTGACACGGGGGTAGGTGGGAAAGCCTAATCCCTGGAATGCACGGGCAGTGAGTGCTCAGTGCAGGGGGGCACGCTGTCATCATTACAGACATAACCCAGAAACACTCTCCACAGACTCCGTGCTTAAATTTTGCCCAGCTGTCACAGCCTCCCCGGTTCAGGCTGCACAGATGTGTGCACCCAGGGGCTGCCGGGGGCTCCTTCTCCCACCGTCTGGGTGCAGAGCAGCAGCAGGCACTGGGCCAGAGCTGGCAGAGCCCCAGGGCAGAGCTGGAGATTTCACCTGCACCCCAGTGTGTCCCACTCACAGCTGCTGCACCCGGGGAATCTCCCTGCTTTTCCCTGGTTTTCCAGGCACAGAGGTGTCTCTCCCCCACCCCAGGCAGCCAGGGACATACAGCAGCTCTGGCAGTGGCCACGGTTTCCAGAGCTGCTCAACCCAGTGTTTTACTCAGTGCTAAGGAACGTGAGACATACAAGGAGTATTTGCGGTCCTGCTTTTATTCCAAGGGTGAGAATTCAGAGGGCAAACACCACCAGGACACACTTTGGCCCTTCGAGCACCTTGTGGGTGGCCCAGGGCACCAAAAGGTCACTGCCATGAAAGCTGTCAAGGCTGGAGACACCCTTGCTGCTCTGCCTGTCCCCAGTCTTTGTTGGGCTCAGCTCCTGGAGCTGCCAGGACCTGTTTAACCCCTTGGCTGCTGCGTGGCAGGGAGAGCTCATTAGCAAAGCCATCCCTCGGTGCTGGCAGTGCAGCCATTTATTCTGCTAAGGAGACAGTGTGTAGTGAAGAGTGTGATGAGAAAGGAGGGAGGGCCAGGCACTGTGGAAAAAGGGATAATTTAAAAAATGATGGGAAATCTACCCAACAGTACGGCCTGCTTTCAGGGGTTGTATTCCTCAGGCTGTGATCAATGTCTCAGGGTCTTCTCTGCTGATGGGTTGAGTGAGGGAAGGGGCAGCTTCAGCCAGACATGGAAAACTCCTTTTCTTCCTCTCCCTCTTCCCACATTTGGCTGGTGAGCAGGACCCACTGACTGTGGTGTGTAAAAGGAAATAACAGATCTTTTGTCATGGTTTTCTTCCACTGAAGCCAGCTGCTACTTTGCTCTCAGAGACTAAAAACTGAATTTTGGAGGTTGATGCTTCCCACGTTCCTTCACCTAATGCCCATCCAACAAAACCCCTGGTGTCAGTCATCTTGAGCTGTGCTGCTGCCAGGATTTTCCTCTTCTGAAACAAATATCAGGCTAAACCACAACACTGTTTATTGTTGTGGTTTCACTTCACTTTATTTGCTCCTGAGCCTCAAGCATAAGGAAGGCCACACCTGGCTTGTGACTCTCTGTTTGTTCTCTGCAGATTTGTTTTGGGTTGCTTTCTGACAGCTTGCAGACCCCAGCTGGGAGATGCTGCTCTGGGCAGGGTCCCTGGCTGCTCCTGCCCAAAATGGACCTTAACACAGCAGAAATAGGGGAGAAAGGGCAATATTGGTGTGGGGAATGCAACATGTCCACTTTGCAGCAATGGAATCACAGAATGGTTCAGGATGGAAGGGATTTTAAAGCCCATCCACTTCCAACCCCCTGCTGCCATGGGCAGGGACACCTTCCACTGGACCAGCTTGCTCCAGGCCCTGTCCAGCCTGGCCTTGAACACTTCCAGGGGCAGAGATGTGCAATTAACATAGAAATCAGCCAAACTTATTCTTATTTGACTTTTAAAAACTGTTCCTGCACTCAGTGAAGAGCAAAGAGAGGCTGTACCTCCTGCTGACAGGAGCAGCCACTGGGGAACCCCAGCTGGGGCCACCAACTCATCCCAAGGGTGGGAGTGGGATTTGATCAGGACGCTCCTGATCAAATTGAGCTGGCTTATTTCAGGGTTTTTTTGCATCAGCATTGCATTTTGGCTGAGAGCAAAGGCTCCCCACTGGGCACCTATGCAGATTTGTGGCCTTTTGTCAGCAGCACCAGCTGCAGTGACAGCACCTGCTTGTACCTACCTGTCCCTGCCTGTCCCTGCCTGTCCTCTGCCTGTCCCTCCTGTCCCTGCCTGTCCTCTGCCTGTCCCTCCCTATTCTCTGGCTGTCCCTGACTGTCCCTGCCTCTCCCTCCTGTCCCTCCTGCCCCTTCCTGTTCCCTCCCTCCAGCCACCCCAGCCAGGCAGCTGAGCAGCATCCTCAGCAGGACAAAGGGAAAGTGCCAGCACTGAGGGCTGCACACAGAGCCACCATCCAGGGCCTTGAGACCAATTAGTCTCTATTAATTACCTTTTGAGCTCGCCTGCAGCTTTTTGAAATTCCAGCACCGTTCCCTCCACGAACACCTTTTAGATCCTTCAAAGGGCCAGGGCTGCCCCAACCCCGGGCAGGCTGAAATCTCCTGAGCTGCCCAGGCTCAATTATGTCTTTCCACACAGCTCGTCACCTCTAATCCTGTGGCCCAAATACAAGGGCACCGACCTTTCCAAGTTTTGGGAAGGTTGTTCAGATGAAGGTGACAACACAAAGGAAAAAGAAAGGGGGGGAAAAGGAAACTCCATGTGACACGGGAATGATTTCTCGTGTCCGTGCAAAGCATTTTGCTCTGCCTCAGTGTTTGTAATTTACCAATTTTGAGATTAGTAACATTGTGCAGCCTGCAAGGAGAGGCAAATTGGGGCATTACAAAGCTTTGCAAAAGGTCTGTACTAGCCATGTTAGGAGAGAGGATGAACTGCCACTCCTGGTCAAAGTAGTTCAGAGCTAAAAAGTGATGTCAGCTTTGGCTTTGCCTAAAATTTACATTTTACACAATGGAGTGAGGGAGATTTCTACCTGAGTCTTGAAATGGTGGTAAATATTTTCAGATTATTCATTTTAAATTTATGGGAAGGGGGAGTTATGGACATAATGAGGGGTTAATCTTTTGTGGGAGGAGGTTGCAGTTATTTGTATTACGGTATTAGGGTGCTGAGAGGGCTGGTAGTTCAGTTGGTTTTGATGGAGAAGATATAAAAATTTAATGCTGGAAAGCAGATATGCAAAGCAACAACAAATTATCTGCCTGAGTTGCGCTGCTTTTTCCTGGGCAAAACACAAATAAAGAAAGTGCATAAATGATAATGAACTCAAATGTCAATAATTGAAGATCTGAGTCACATGGGCAGGGAAACTTTTGTACTAATTATCCAAGTTTCAATCTCTCAGCCTGTCAGAGCAGAGCAGCTTTAGCTCTTTGAGTCGTTTCTTGATCACGCAAACATCCATTGAAATAAATTCATTTTTCTTCTGTGCTTTTCAGCTCTTTTTCCATAGCCCTGGGATGTGACTGTCTTTATATTAATAGGAACTGCTGCCTGACAACCATTAAATGTGCATTTAAGCCTCTCGCATACCCTGAACATGCTATAGCTGTTCCATGTCATGACTGCTGACGAGCGGGGTCAGGCCCTTTCCTCAGTAGATATTGCTGAGCCTATTAGGCTCTAACGGGGTTAGAACAATTGATATTTACAGCCCTGCTGCACCAGGGGTCCCACACCAGCTCAGGGAGGTGCGTGAAATGAGGGGGAGAGGGTGGATGGATGGATGGATGGATGGATGGATGGATGGATGGATGGAGGGATGGATGGATGGATGGGGTGAGTGTTGCTGCTTTAAGATTTATCGACAGCACCAAGTTTTTCATACAGAGGCTTTCGAAAATGCCATTGTGGGAAGCTCTGGCTCTTCTCCCTGAGGTGCAAATGTGCCCTTGGCCTGTGCTCTGAGCCCTGCTCGCATATGGAGTGCGGGTGGGATGGCATTTCCAGGTGCATCCCGTGCTGGGATGGGCAGGAGAGGTGCAGGGCAGTGCCCAGTGCCCTGCCTGGCCGAGGGGTTTGGTAGAGCTGTTATTGCAACATGCCCAAGGAGCTTTGGTTTGTGGCTGATTTTGGGGAAGGCAGAGAAAAGGGTCAGAAACCCAGCAGACACAGGAGTGGTGTAACTAGAGACTGGTTAAAGCCCTTTTGGACTGGGTTTGGATTTTTTTTGCTGCCCTGCTCACACCATGCTGGTTATTCACCAGGGCTCCCCAGAAGCTGGAGCTATTCCCTCGCAGGTGCCGTGGCAAAGACCCAGGGTGACACTTTGGAAAGCAATCAGTTGGAAGTCCATTACTTGAATTCATAGTGGGTTTTTCCCTTTGGCTTCAGACAAAGTGGAAACCAGAGCAGACCCTGACCTGGTTACATAAGAGAAAATGTAAAAATAACCCATGAGCGTGAGAAGGGAAAGAGCAGGAGAAGTGAACCTGAGTGACAGCTCCTGGAGCTGCCCTGGCTCCGGCAAAGATTCTCCCTCTCTTCTGTTGGACAGCTCTTGTGGGGTGATTATTTCAGCCTGCAGAAGGCTGTTGCTTCAATTAAACACTTGGAAAGAGCAGGAAACAGACAGGAACAGAGGGAACAGAGAGGTGAAACGGCCTTGTCCTGCTGAGCATTAAAAAATAATCTGCTCTGAAATGGTTTTGGGCCCAGAGACAGAGAAGGGAGATGATGGACCTTGGTGCCAGCTCTTTGGAGGATTAGAGGGTCAGCTCTGCAAACCAGGCTCCAGATGAGTTTTTGGGTTTCAGAGTTAGGATGAAACTCATCAGAGCACCAGCTCAGGGTACCTTTGGTTTGTGCCTCACACCTCCTGCTTTTCAGAGATCACTTAGGGGAAGGGATGAGAAAAACTAAGCAGGGTCTGGTATTTCCTTTCACCTCAGGATGTCATAGGGCTATGCAGAGAGGGACAAGTGCTGTCTGATAAAAGGAGATCGCAGAAATGGAGCAGGTTAAGTGACCAGCAAGGTGAGGCAGTTGTTTATTAAGGCACGAGAAAGCATTGCTCCTGAGCTGCAGCCTTCCTGACCTATCCAAGTAAACAACAACAACAAAAAATACAGAATAAAACAGAATAAAACCCATCCTTTCAACCAGCTGCAGGTGCCCACTTTCCCAAGGTAGCTGCTCTCCTCTTTTATTCCACTTGCTTTAGCATTCACAGAGCAGGAGCCGCCGGCTGGCTCCCTCCCGGCAGGATATCAATGTCAGCCAAGACAAGAGAAGTCCGAATTCCCCCTGTCACAGCATGACAGGGAGGCCTGGGCGGTGGTTAAGTGGAGAGAGCAAAGGCTGATTTAGCACTCTCCCTGCTAAGAAGGCTTTGAACGGGCAGGGAGGTGTCAGCGCAAGGTGACCGAACAACAACCCCGGTGTCCTTAGGGTGCACTTAGTGCTGCAGCAGGAGCTGCCGGCGTGCAGAGAGCTGGCTGGAAGCGCCAGGCATCCCACAGAGACGCTGGGGTCGCTGCTGCTTTGGCTTTTTCCCTTTCAGTCTTAAAGCCAGGTGCGTGTTGGAGTACTCGTCAAGAGATGGGAGATGGGAAGCTGCATTAAGGAAAAGCACCCAAACGGTGCTGGGAGGTGCCTGGGGCAAAAGGATGTGCTGAGGCTCACGCTCCCAGCGCTGCTGGTGATGCTGCGAGGATGGGGTTGGGCTGACTTCGTGCCACCCCGGCTTTCACTGCAGAGGGCAGCCCGGATTTCAGCCTCAGCCTCCTTCCAGCCTCCTGCCGCCGTTTTGGCTGGCAGAGCAGCGCCGTGCCCCGTCCCCGTGCCTGCTGCCAGCTGGGCTGGCTGAACCCGCAGCAGCACGGTGGGTGTGCAGCCCTGGGCACCCACATCGCTCTTGCAGCCCCTTCCCCGGGCCGGGATCCCCGCCCGGGCAGCACTGCCCACCGCAGGCTGCCGGCACCGCCTGCTTTTGTCTCGCTGGCAGCGCAGGGGACGGCTCGCTTTGATTAATATTAACACTGCGTCAGCGGCTCCTTCCCCGTCGTTTTAGCAGATGACTTCTCCTTCAGCATTGATCCGCCCCGCATCCTCCGAGGGGGTGAGGATCCACGGGCGGAATGCGGGCGTAGCTCGCCCGCGCCTTTATTTATTCCTCCCTCTTATTTATTTATTAGTTCATCTGATTTATACCCTTCCCGCTGCTCTCATCTCTACCTCAGGGCACCCTGCTCCGGCTGGGGCGGGGGTGGGCACTCAGCCACTGGGCTACGGAGGTGGGCTGTGTCTGCTAAAATTGAGGGTGAAGCAGCACAGTCCTGCATCCCTCGGCCCTGCATCCCTGCATCCCACAGCCCTGCATCCCACAGCCCTGCATCCCTGCATCCCTCGGCCCTGCATCCCTCGGCCCTGCATCCCTCGGCCCTGCATCCCTCAGCCCCCGTCTGCTGCCGAGCGCTGTCACTCTCCTGCTGCCGGCCGGGCGCTGCCGGGCACCCCCTCCCCGCCGCAGCCCCGCTCCCCCCGCCGCCGCACGCCTCCTCTGCTCGCAGCATCTCTCTCCCCTCCGCATCCGCTATAATTGACATTTTCCATCTGACAGGTTCTGTTTTCCCTTCCCGCAGTTGCTAAGGAAACCGGAGAGAGGGGCCGGGAGCCATTAGCTGCCGTCATCGCCTGCCCGTCCGCAGAAATGTCACTTCTGCTAACGAACACCGGAGGGAAAAAAATAATAAAAAAAAAAAAAAAAGAAAAAGAAAAGGAGAAAAGTTAAACCCCCGAACAAAACGCAGCACTGAGCTGCTGAAGAAAGGGATGGTGGAATGGCCCTGCCTTGCCTCCCCAAAGTGAAAATCCCCATCCCGATGGGGATCCTCGCTGGGCTCAGCATCCTTTGCCTGCTCCACCTTTGCCCCCGCAAAACCTCGGGATGAGGGGTCCTCCCGGTGCCCATGGGCTATCCCCAGCCACGGGGAGGGCAGAGAGGAGGTTCCTGGTACCCCCAATGGAGGTAGCAAAGGCCCAGCTGCCCTCCCGGGCACTGTGTATCCCAGCCAGGGCAGGGCCGCCTCCTCAGCTGTTTGTTCCTCCCTCCCTCCCTCTGCATGTTGTGATTTTAAGTTCATTTGATGAGGTTTTTACTAAAAACTGTTGCCCTTCACCCCTCCCCGCTGCAAGGCTGAGAACAGGGGCTGTGGCAGCCCTGACAATTCCCTGTGGAATTAACAAAAAACAAACACCCATTGACCAAACCACTGCGGTTCTGCATCACGCCCTGCACGGATTCCTGAGTCCTGTGGGAGCTGGAGTTTACTGCTGACTTCATAAAGTCCTGGGGCGTTCCTTCTTCTTCTGTTTGGAAACTTTTATTCCCCATCGTGTTCTGCTCATTCCCTTCCCCTCTAATTCAGAGAAATGCCAATATTTTAGTAACTGAAAAATCAGATACGATGTGATCCAGCGGCTTGTTGGAAACCCCACATGAAATCCCTGGTGGAGGTGGCAAGAAAGCTGAAATTTCCATTTTGGAACATCTTCTATGCTACTGCAATTCTTTGCTCAGTCATCAAGCTACGAACCAAAGGAGACCCAGCTCCTTGGAGACACTTCCAGGTCCACACCCTGCCTGGACTGTGCTCCACAAGCTGCTCCAAATGAAGATAGAAATTCTTCTCCATTCTGCCAAGCCTGTGTGACCAATGTGATTACTGTAGATTCCATGAAAATGTGTTTCTTTTGCTGTGGAAGTGCTCACATCCAGCAAAGCCTTCAGGGACTTTTGCTTTATTATTTGACATAACTCGGTGCAGAATCACGAAATAATGATTTCAAATATTAGTTGAAATCGGGTCTGGTTTGGGTGAGACTGTGCTTTGTCATGATTGGGACTGAGAACTGTATCTTTGCCAAATTTTAAGTTTCAAGAAAAGCTTGAATTACATGGAGGTTCATATGGCCCCTGAAAAGTTTTAACTTCTAATCTCTGAGGAGTTACACTGTGTCATGTCAGCTTTTGTCCTTCTCTGCTCATTTGTGGAGGGCACAGAAATGCAGCCTCAAAAACAAGCATCCGACCTGCCCCTCTTTATTTCTGAAAGCCTGCCAGAAATGTCGAGTGAGGGCTTTCAGCCCTGAATTGCCCTTTGCAAATGTGTGGCAGCAGAACACTGTGAACCAGGGCTTTTCGTAGGGTTCTTTGCCCATTCCAGCAGCGAGCTGAGGATTCGTTTGGGAGGCTCTGGCTGAAGGCAGCACCTCAGAGCTAGCACAGGGTTTGTGCTGAGTGCTGAGGAGCAGCCAGAGATGGTGCCACCAGCATTGCGTAATTTCTTGTCACCGTCACCCAGTCCGTGTTCCCAGCCTCTCCCGTGTATCTGGGTGCTACCTGTTGAAGATGCCCAAGAAACAAAAGCCTCTCTCAGCTTCTTTAGGATGGGCACAGCATCCCAGTGAGGCTCTGAGGCTCTGGAGGGAGCAGGAAGGTTCATTGTGAGGTTTTCTCCATGTTTTCACCACCATGAGACACCTCCTTGTAAGGTGAACCCTGTGCTGGTCTTGGGACTTTGGGGCCACTTGGACACTGCCAGTGCCATGTCCACAGCTACCTCTGGCTTGTGTTTCCCTGACTTTAGAGCAAGAAGTGGCCACGTAAAATGGAATCAAACATGTCCCTGAGCGAGTTAGGCAGGTCCTGGCAGCTGCAGGCTGCTGGGGCGATGTGCAGGAGGAAGAGGAGGGATGGAGAGCACCAAGCTCCACCACTTGCCAGGAGAAAAGGCACCCCAGACACAGATTGTTCAGTGTTTCGGTGATTTGGTTCTGATTTTATTTATTTTTCCTTTGCGGGGGGTGAGCGAGTCCCGAGGAGAGAGCTGGTGTGGAGAGCTCCATTTCTGCCCCCTGCTTCTTTTCTGATCTCCTTCCTCACCTCGGCGGGTGCACGGCGGGCTCTTTAGTGGCAATGACTGCATCTATTATGCAAGGCTGAGGAAGTGGTGAAATAACAGCATGAGAAATGTGCTCGAGTGAGTATTCAAATGCGAACATAACGAGTGCAGTCAGTGTAGCACCGAGTCCTGAGGGACGTGGGAGCTTTGCTTCGACTTTTATTTCTTTAAAAAGAAAGCCTTAACCCTCCCACCCCCTGGGTATTATTTTCAAATTAATTACTCTCATTACATTAATTGTGTGAGTGCCTGTTCCATTTTCCCCCCTTTTCAGTGGGTTAGCCTACAACAGGGCTGCTAAAAATATAAAACCTAGGAATTACACGGCAACAATTAATCCAGAAAAAGGAGTGCTATTGCTGCACACACTGTCCTTGTTTAACAGATAATAAATAACAATTAATAAATGATCCTGTGTTGGAGCACTCCCTCCCCCCAGATGTAATGCTGATAAATTTCTCCCTCGCTTGGGGGTTAGGGAACGCCGGCTGTTTAAAGGCAAACTACAAATCTAAAATGAAAATTGAGTTCTGCCTTGTCACATGGCTCAAATGCCCTCCCGTCTCGGCTGGGCTGGGCATTCATCGCCATCGTGATGTATGTTTTAATTTACCTAGTATATGTTATTAGATTATAAGCCCCTCAGGGCAGGGATCTCATGTTTTATACCTCTAAAGCACTGCACACACCTATTGAACTATATAAATACCTTTTACAAAATGAATTTGTCCTCCTGCTGTGAAATCCTGCCATGCCTCCTGGTTTGCATAAATATCCCAGGACACAGCAGTCCGTGGTGATTTTGGCGTGGGGGGGGTCCTGTGGGGGCTCTGGTGGTGCTGATACCCCAAACACCGTGACAAACCTGGCTGTGCCAGAGAGGGGAGGGAGGTCTGACACATTTTAAATTGATGCAGTAGGATTTTCTAATCTGTTTTAAAGGGGAGATGCTGGAAGCCTGATAAACTGGGAATTCAGTGAGCATTTCATGTCCTGGCTGTGTTTCCACTTCAGTACTGTGTTTTGTGGGGCTTCTCAGGGAAGGCTGAGTTCTCCCTTCCAGTGGTGCTTTCCCCTGGTTTTACCCTCCCTCTGAAATGTCACCAGCAATGGGTGACACAAGACACCGGATTTTCACTTCTCCTTTATTTTCCTTTTTATAAAAAAATTTTATCCTTCTTCTTAAATTTCTGTTTTACTGCTAACACACCCCTCTCCTGCCCCTGGTGCAGTAGAGCAGAACCTTTTCCTTGAGCAGCTTTGTGCCAGGGCTCGGTTCAATGCAGTGGGGGATGAGCTCAGTTAGTGCTCATCTCCAGGTATTTCTGCCCAATTCTGGGTGCAGTCAATGAGTGATCAGGCCTGTAATCCATGGAGGTTGTTGCATGGTCAGGACTCACCCACCCTGACTCAGACCTTACCCCCAAGGATGCCATCCCTCAGTGGAAAACATCCAGGCTGCAAACATTTGAGAATCTACTGTATCTCACAAGTGGATTTTCCCAGAATTGTAGAATATCCTGAGTTGGAAGGGACCCACAAGGATCATCAAGTCCAACCCCTGGCCCAGTACAACCTCAAATTTAATGGGGCTCCTGGGTTCTTACATTAATATGCATCTCTGTTGTGGTCTACACTATTGGAGGTTCTTTTTTTCATCCATTTAAATTGAATTAATAAGAGGAACAGGCAGATACATGTCTCTAAACTTTATCCTCTGGCCACTGCTAGATGCAGGCATTGGGTCCCTAATAGGGAAGTGCTGACTCAAAAAAGGGCAGAGGTTTGTTCTCATTAAGTCAAAATATTTATCATTAAAGCAGAGGAGTCTGGAGTTAATTCCTGGCTCCCGAGGAGGTGTTTGCTATTTACGTTGGTTTAAATGTCCTAAATCTTACCAGGTGCTCCTCTGTCCCTGCTCCCAGCATCACCAGGAATGACTGATTGCCCAAACTACTCACAGGATACACAGGATTTCCTACTGTGTGAGAAGGGCAGAACAAAAGGTGAGCCAAGAGCTAAAAGGGATTAGGTGATAAAATGTTATTGCTTTCTGTGAGCCTGTGGCTGTGACTTGTGTGGGTTTGATATCCTGGGAGGGATGAGCTCCCCAGGGCACAGCTGGAGCCTGCTTTCCATGGGTGCATCTCAGAGGAAGGCTGAGCCCCAATTGCACAGGGGTTGGACAGAGCCCTGCTCATCTCCAGCCCCCAGCAGGGCTCCTCCAGGAGCATCCTCACAGCCTGGGGGTCCTCTGTGTTAGAGGGGAGATCTCCAGGCAGCAAGATCCCCCAGTGAACTGGATAATTAAATAATCCTTGGGACATTTGGGGGGATTTTCACAGTGGTGTTTCCTCTCTAAACTCCAGCTGCTCTCATCATCCTGGCTGCTGTCTGGAAGGGAGCAGGAGAGGAAACAGCACCGGGTTCTTTGCATCAGCCCAGACGTGACAACCCCACAGGAACTCAGTCCCAGTGATGCCTTAAGTTTTAAGGGTTTTTTTCTGTTCTGCTTTAGTGTGCAGCTCTCAGCTTCATTTTAAGTGTTACTAAGTTCTCTTCACAGGGTAGTTAGATACAACAATTCTCTCCAGATCAAAATTCAAGGACAATCCTTCCCAACTTCAGGCCCAAAAGCAGCAACAACGTAGAAAAGAGGAGGGCAAGCAAGGAGGATGGAACTTCATCATTCCAAGTTATTAACTGGACAGTTCAGCTCAAGATGCAAATGGAGCAGAACTTCTCCAAGGGTGAAACCCCGTGCCCAGGCCCCTTTTCTGTGCCCATCTCGAGGCCCATCCTGGCAGGGCTGCAGCCGGGCTCTGGCATTGCCAGGCTGTGCCCTTGGAAGGCCTTGCCATCAATCCCTGCTTTATTCCTCTCATTTTGTCAGGCCTCTGTTCCAGATCAGATGGATCAGGCATTACCAAGATCTGTTCCCCACTCTCTGACCTCTGCTGCACTGGGGGACACGGACTGGGGTGCCTCGGGGCCCGTGTGTAAGTCAGGAGAGGGAACCAGAATGTTCTGCTTCCCCCAGGGCTTTGTGAGGGTTTATGTGGCCAACCCATGGTGTCACTGCTCAGCTGGAGCAGGATCAGCAGCATTCCTGCTGCTGTTACTGCAGGAAAAGTGTTCTCTTTGGTGCTGGAGAAGGATGGAGTTGAGCAGAGCTCTGCAGGACACCCCTCAACTTTGGTTCCCCAAAAATCTCCCTGCTCCAGCTGGCCCTGGTTCCTCTGGACACGTGTCCATGGGATGTCACTGGAGCTGCTCCTGCTGGGGCTGCTGGGTGAGGGACAGAGGCTGGGACCCAGCCACGTCACTGCTGGGCCCTTCACACTCCACTGGGATGGAGGCAGCAGGATTTGGGAGCTGGGATGGAGGCAGCAGGATCTGGGAGCTGGGATGGAGGCAGCAGGATCTGGGAGCTGGGATGGAGGCAGCAGGATCTGGGAGCTGGGATGGAGGCAGCAGGATCTGGGAGCTGGGATGGAGGCAGCAGGATCTGGGAGCTGGGATGGAGGCAGCAGGATCTGGGAGCTGGGATGGAGGCAGCAGGATCTGGGAGCTGGGATGGAGGCAGCAGGATTTGGGAGCTGGGATGAAGGCAGCAGGGTCTGGGAGATGGGATGGAGACAGCAGGATCTGGGAGATGGGATGGAGACAGCAGGATCTGGGAGCTGGGATGGAGACAGCAGGATTTGGGAGCTGCTCTGGGGAGGAGAATCTGGGGATGGATGGGCACCTAAACCTCCATGAGCTCTCACACCCTTTGTGCTTCCCCACAGCGGCTCGGGGAGGCTGCCCGAGGGCAGGAAGGTGTTTTTTCCAGGAGAGTTGCTGTTTCCCCCGGTGCTGAGCGCGGGGTTTTGCCGTCCCTGTCTGCCGTGGCATTGTTCCCGCAGCCGGCTGCGCTCACCAGCCTGCTGCAGGCTGTGCTAAAAATAGGATGTGAGCATCATCCCTCCAGCAGCAGCACCCAATCAGTGGCACAGCACACGGGGATGCTGCCTCTCCCCTCGGCTCCCGCCTGGGCTGCTGAGAGCTCCGGACACGCCGGGAAGGAGGATGGTCCTTCCTGGAGGAGAGAGCTGCTCCCAGGAGCCGGGCAGAGCTGGGTTTTCTGCGTGGCACTGACTCACACCGAGCTCTTCGCTGCCCCGAAGCTCTGTCACTGCTGCTTGTGCTGGAAAAGTAACAGGGAAAGGCCACAAGTGAAGGTGAAGAGCGCGATCATTTCCAGGGGTGTAACCAGAGGTCTCTTCTGTGCTGTCAGCCTGCAGGTTTGGTTATGAACAAGTAGGCTGAGGTTTGCTGCTTTCAACTGCAGGACAGCCCGTTCTTCCAATATGACCTGGAGTCTCCTAGACCTTGTTCTCTTTCCCAAGAGCATCACTGGGAGGCCAGGTCTTGGTAAAACCAGCCAGGGAGTTTAAATTTGACAGTTCTCTTCTCATATGTGCTGTTAAGCATTACTGAGTTGCAGATCATTTGCAGCAGCAAAGGGCAAAATCCATTTTTTTCTTCCAGGAGGAGTTGATTCAAAACTGTTATTCCTCTCCCATAATTGTTCTGTCGATAGCACTTTACAGAATATTTACAAGATCCAGTAAATACCATAAAGCACCTATAATCTTAGACAAATACAGTATACAAGCCATTGCTCCAGATGCAAGAACCTTTGCTAGAAATGTAAATCAAACCTTTGCTGAGCCTCAGAATATGGGAGATAATATTTAGGCTTTATTAGCTTTCATTTCTATACCTTCTGCACTTTCCAGGGCTGGGTTAGGAGTGGATGTGCCAAAATCCTAAGGGGGAACCTGTAATTACGAGATTCACAGCCTGTTTGTTCAGGCTGATGAAACCTGACTGGGTCTGACAGCTCCTGGCTTCACTTCCAAACTTACAGCTGTACCTCCCATCCTTGGAGAACGGGGAGTTTGGTCTGCTGCTCGTGGCAGGGTGGTGCTGTAGTGCTTTACTCTGCAAGACTGTCCCTTGTAGGCATTTTTTCCTGTTGGTGAGGGTAGGAAAGGGCCACCTTCTGATGCCTGGAGTGGCTCCCTAGAAACAGAGCCCAGACAGGAGAAGGGAATAAAGGGATATTGATTGGAAAGGCCTCCAAAGGCACAGCCTGGGGAGCCAGAGGCTGCTCTCACCATGGAGCCCAGCATGGACCCCGAGTCACGAGTTCTTCACCCCTTTAGAGCTTTGGGCCATTTGCATCTCAGCATCCATTCCCCAATTCAAACTTTAGCTTATGATGGCATTTCCCCAGCTCACCCCCCCTTCTCAAGGTGTTGGGTTGCACATTTTGGGCCCAGGGCAGTCTGGGTGTCCTTGGCGAGCAGCCTTGGAGAGGCTTTGTTGTGTCCCTGTGAAAGTGAGAGAGCAGCAGCTCCCAGGCTGCAAAACCCTGCAGAGTCACACCCTGAGCACTGCAGGGTTGGGAAAATATGAAAGATAAAATCCAAGGCATCACTTTCTTTGCTGACCCAGCAATGGGGTGCTTCACTTGCTCTCCTTTGTGTTGTCTGGAAAGCTGTCACAAGAACTAAAAGTTGGAGAGGGTTTTTTGTGGTCTATGCCAAAAATTGTAGAAAGGAACTTGAGAAGTAGGTTTTAAAAACCGAGGTGAAGCAAGCAGAAGATCTTAGAGTCAAAACTGTTGATATTAAAATCCTTACTCTCAGCAAACGAGTGTTTAAACAAGAGAAAAATGTTGACTTTAAAGAGAATTTTGATTAAAAAATCTCAGATTTTGTTTGAAGACTGGACTGGGAGGGTGTGCTGGCAGGCTCAGTGGATGAAGAGCTCTGATCTCTCCCTGATCATGCCTGTCATTCCCATAACTCCCAATGGAAGTTTGGGAATCAGCACCCCAGAAACGCTCAGCAAAACCAGCCAGAGCCAAGAGAGGTCAAAGGATCCCAGCAAACTCGATGGACATTCCCAGAAAAGTGTCTTCCCATGGGCCTCTTGGGTTTGTTTCAGGTGTTTTTAAGCCTTGGATCTACGCTAAGGTTTTATTGTGTCGGGAGACAAAGCGGGAAGGACAAACCCAAAGGAACTCTCGCTGACCCCCTCCAGGCAGGAATTACAGTCCGTTATAAAAGGGACTGAAAAAGCTGCTCTTTCCTGCTAACCCCATCCTCCATGGCCCACACCACATCAGCTGCCAGGGCTCTCGGCCGAGATTTTGACTTCATTTGGTATTTGAAGACTTCCAGATGTCAGGACACGGCTGAGAGCTGGAGCTCCATCCCTGCAGCCTCCAGCACCAGGACCGTGCTCCTGGCCCAGCTCTGAGGCAGCCACAATGTTCCAGCCCAAACAGATCTGTTTGGGGAGAAAGGGACAGAATCCATCCTGGGCTGATGGTGCCAAACTTGGATATTTGGCAATTCCCATGGAGGCAGAGCAGAGACATTTATGCTCCTGGGTAGTTCCTTGAGTGGCAACGCAGCTCCTCCAGCCTTCTCCCCAGGAAATCGGTTCCTGCAAAGCCACATCCACATTCAGCTGAGCTCCGACCCAGCCAGGTACCTCCTCTCTGGCTTTCCAGCAGTTTTTCCTGGAGCAAGGTGAATCCTGTCCAACTCCATGTTGGGTGCTTTTGAAAAATCCCTGCAGGAACCCCAGTCACTCCAGCTCCCCCCAGTCCTTACTGTTCACCAGGAAATACCTTTCACTAAACCCCTTTCCCCTGGGGAGCCTCTCTGCTCTCTAACACAGGAAATGAATATTTTTTCCCCTATTCTCGGTCCTTTTTCCTGCCATGCTCCAGTCTTGCCCTGCGGGCCCCCTTCCTGCATTGCCCCCATCAGTGGCACGAAGAAAACCCAGCTCCATCCTCTGGCCCTGCTGCTGTGTCGGCATCCCGGGATGGCTCCCTGCGAGCAACAGGCTCATCCACACGCTTTATTTCCCTCCGAGTTATGGTAGAAGTAAAATAACATTATCTCATCGCATTACATCTCACCGCGCCAGGGGCTCCGTGGCTTTTCTGCAATGTCAGAGCAAGAGCCTGGGATGGGCTCGGTGCTCAGAGGGGAACAACGAGAGTTAAAAAAAAAAATAAAAATCACCATTTCTTTTGTGCTAGCCGCATACTTTAGCAGGGTCCTTCTCACCCTTTTAAAACACTTAGTTCCTTGCGGAGCAATTAACATTCCCCAAATGACAGAAGCCGAGAGATGGATCTGCGGAAATGGATGCTGGTGGAAAGACGTATCACACTAAAAGGTTGGTTTGGTGGTTGTTTTTTAAAGGGAGGATGTTTTCTATTAATTATCTTTTATATACTCAAACACTGCCTCCCATTACTCTTCCAAGTCAGAGACAGTGAGAGATGTGTCAGGGCTGGGGAACAACACACAAGCTGTAAGATTAATTGACACTTAGGAATCAGATTGTGATGAATAGATCTCAGCTTCCCGAGGAGATCCATCTTCTTTAGGGTGCATTTAGGGCCCGGGCTGCCTTTAATATATGCAACGAAGCATCTTTACCTTGCCTGTGATACTGCTGCTAACCCCGTGGCATGACACCCTCGCTGTGTATGGCTGGCTGGTGATAGGATATTTTACAGTCCACCGGGTAGCGGTATCTTGCTTTTTTAGGCACTTTTTAAAGCACTAAAGCGCAGTGTACATGAATCCAGTGGCCAACAGCCTAAGGGCTTCTGAACCTCCACAGGGGCCAAAGTTTTTCTCTTTTCTTTCCCACTCTTCAACACGGATATATATTTCATTTCGAGTGTAAGAGACGTTGTCACCCTCAGGCAAAGTGCCCCCTCCCCGAAGTCCTTTTTAATCAGGCTGTTTCCTGATGGTCTGCTCTCAGTTCCACCCTCAGAGCCCTGCAGATGCTGAGATGGAAGCGATTACAGTTTCATTAGTTGTACCAGCCAGGCAGGAGGGGCTGGAGTCGGCGTCGGGAAGGACACGGGCTGTGGCTGTCAAGGAGAACACGGTAAAAGATGCGCCCTCGACGTGCAAATCCGCATGGATTGGGAGCAGTGCAGAGAGGGGAGCCCGCAGGAATAAATCCCGGGGGGAGGCTGGCATGGGGCACACCTCGGTGACCTGCCCTGGCATCCTCAGCTCATGTCCAAAGCCCTTTGACACCTCTTTTGTGTCTTTGGAGCTGTCCCCAGCCCTCCCTGGCTGCGAAGTCGGGGAAAGAAAGGAGGAGGGAAACCACAGTGGTGCCATCTGCCTCTCTCCACAGGGATGCAGCGCTTCTCCCATGCTCTCCCGGCTCTGCTCCGATTACTTATTCCGCTGTGTACTTTCCTGTAACTACCCCTTCGAAAAACAAATAAGCGGTTGAAAACAAACACATTTAGCCAGCCGTTTACATGGCACTTGACAAACACAGATTACAGCCTGTTCCTGCCCCTGAAGACTTCTCAGTCTGCAACACGAACATAAAACAGCAGATCCTGGGAGGAAGAACTGAGGCAGCTGATAATGATGAAGGAGATAGGATGGAAAGGGACAGGTTTCTCCTGACGTTTGGGAAATGCCAGGATGGAGCCCATACCCAGTCTGAGCAGGGTCAGCACCAGCCCCTCACCCCAGCTGTGTCTCAGCAGCTTTAGAGCACTTTGGGTTTGAGGCATTTTGCTTGTTTGGATATTTTCAAGTGTGTGAAGGCGACCTGACTTCCTTTGGTCTTTGCTGTGGTGTCACCCTTACCCTCCAAGGGACACGCCAGCATCCTGTCCTGCCCTGGGGAGGGCACAACAGAAACCCTGGAGAAACAGGGGGCAGGAAATGCCCAGGACTGACAGCAGAGGAGGCTGGAACCAGCCTCCCGTCGGCCCTTGCTGTGCAAACCCAAGGGGGTCTCTCCACACGCAGGGATTGCTGCTGCAAGGGGATGGTGCATCCCCAGCATGTATTTTCTTTTTTAATAACGTTGTGCTTTAAAATCCAGCGGTGACAAGGAGGGAGGAGAAGGGGATAGAGCATTTCAGCATTAACACTGCTCTTCTGTTCGTAATAACATGCTGGTACTTTTAGGAGTGTCTCGGAGCTTAAGGTGTCAAAGGTGAAGTTATCTTTCAAGAACAGCACTAACACTACAGAGCTACTTAATGCGAGCTGGGAATAATACAGGGCTGCAAGTTTAACCGGACAATGTTGTACTGGGCTGCTTTCATCCTGCCTGCGATGGATTCCAGTGTTTTCCCATTGACTCGGAGCATCAGGATTTTTTCTCCCCCCCGCCCCTTCCTTTCTTCACTTCTCTCCCTCCCCGCTTCTCCTATACCCAATTAGCATCTGTGTGCTGGGCGGGTGCAGCCGTGGCTCCTGCTGCTGCCAGAAGCACCGGGCTGTCCTGCAGGGGTGGCTGGGGCTGCAGTGCCCTTCTGGCAGCTGCCCAGTGCCAGTGGGCGCCCGGAGCACAGCACTTGCTGGGGATGTCTGTGCCTGCATCATTCCCCCTCCTGCTGCTGCTGCTCTTGCTCTCCCAGCTGTGCTGTGACAGGAGAGCAGAGACAATCGCTGCTGTGAGGGCTTTGGTACAGGAGGGAAGCTCTGCAGGTCTTTCCCTATTTATCATTTCCCCCTTGTTTATGGTGGCATGATGCACACAATGCCTCCAGTGGGTCTCCTTCCCTCTCCTGCAGCCCAGGGGAGGCTGGTGGCTGTCAGCAGACTCCCAGAGTTGTCCCAGAGTGCTGCTCTGGGCAGGGAGCTGGGATTTTGATCTTCTTTCTTGCAGTGGAGGATTCATCTGCATCAGCCATCGCTGCCTGGGCAGACTGAGTCGCTGCTTTTGTAACCAGCCTCATGTTTCTAAGGGTTGGGGCAGGTCAAAATCTTGGGAATGTTTCCATCTTGCTGCCTAGGACATGAGAGAAGTGAAGGAAAAGCCCAATGATGCTGCCTTCCTCTTACAATGCCCCTTTTCTCATTTTTATTTTGCACCTGGGCAGGGCACAGGAAGAAATACGCTGCGACACAGCCTGGACGGAGTGGAATTTGTTAAGATGGACGAAGCTTTCCATGAGAAACAAGGGCTCTGTTCTCAAACTTGGGGCCGTATTTAAAGCTGCAGGCTCTGGGCAGTGGAAAACAAACTGTTCCTTGAACTGGAGCTTGCCACAGGCGTTGGAATTTCCTTGGCTGGTGCCAGCAGCTGGCAAAGCAGAGTGGTCATGGCTGGGAGAGGTGAGGGGCTGGTGGGGAATGTCAGCCTGTCAGGAGAGCAAGAGCAAGGATTCGCAGCAGAACTTCACGCTTGTTTCACCCTAAAAAATACTAGAGCTCCTATTTCTACAGCTTTTATGTGTTATTTTTAGACTGGCTCCTAAAGAAGTGTGGCTTAGGTGATTGCACTCCTTATGCTCAGCTGAGAGTGGTTTGGAGGCAGACCCTCTTCCCTGCTCAGCTCAGGGCTTTGCTCCACTGGGATGTGATTGAAAGAGTCAGATCTGAGTGATTTTAACTACACATTTCATAAAGGCTGCAGAGCAGGTAAAGGAACGAGACCTGAACAGTGAAAAACCCCACTGAGCAGGGCTGCAGAGTGGATTCTGGCAGTGTGAAACATCAAGAGCACCCACCTAAGGAAGGAGATCTCAAACCCACGTGAAAATACAGCCACATTATGAAATATTGGGCACCAGAGCATCTACTCCTGGCCAAAGTTTCTGCAAGTGCAGTGACTGATGTCTGGAACTGGACGGCCTCACAAGTTTCCCCATGGTCAGGACACTCACATCTGTCTCCCTTCTGGATTCTTTAGTGCCTGCTGAGGGGCTGAACCCACAAACTGCCTTGGATACAATGCCAAGCAATGAGACATGATGCAGAGGAGATCAGGCCTGGTCAGTCCTTCTGCTGGAGGCATTACTGTCCTGAGGCAGGGCACAACGTGTGTTCAGCAGGTGACCAACCCCTGGGGCCCATCTTGGCTGGCCTGCAAGCGTAGCCCTCTGCCCCGTGCTCCAGATGTGACCCAGGACACACGGTGAGAACAGTCCTGGGACATCTGGAGGGGGTGTAAAGCCAACAGTGCTGAGGGGAAAAGCACTTGGCACAACTTGCAGTGTCCTGGAGCAGCAAGGGAGGCGTTGGCTGATTTATTACTCAGCAGTTTGGCTTTGTGTGCTCTGAAACCACCTCCTTCCCCTTGTTCTCTTGGCTTCTTCAATAGAAAATGAGACCAAACACTGGGAAGGCACCAAGCTGCCACAATCCTGAAATGTGGGCAGCCCCAGTGGGCTGAGTTTTACTGGAAAGCCAGGGTTTTGCTTCTTCAGGCTCTCTGTGCTAGAAAGCAGGGTAGCCAGGCAAATATTTGTTCACTGACTCCCTTCCTCCTCTTTGCTGCACAGCAGGGACTGTGTGGTTTTGATTTCAGTGTATTTTGGGAAGGTGCCTTCCCCGCTGGCACCCTGCAGCAGCATCCCAGTGCTGAGAGGCTGCGAAAAGTCAAACTGCTCAGTGGCACAGAGCTAAACTCACAGTGCTGGGGGAGGAACGGCTGCACTGGGCTGGAAAGGTCCCCCTGAGCAGCCAGGAGCACTGGCAGGAGATTGCTCCCAGGTGGAAGAAGCAATGAAGGAAAATCTCAGAGAGTTTTAAAGTTCTGAGCCTCCAGATTGGCCGCTGTCTGTGAGAGGAGCACAGAGCAGGCACACAGAGCTGCCCCTTGCCATCTCCTCTGGCCCAGGCCATGAATGTTCCTTTCCTGCCCAGTGCCAAAGTTCTGCAGTGACAGCTGAGGGACCGAGCACGTGGTGTCTGCTGGAATCTGGTTGGGATGTCAGTGCCCTGGAGGAAGCACAAAACCCACACGGTCACTGTCCACGGGCAAGGATGTCCAGAGCGGCCTCCTGTGGCACCCTGCAAGGCTCCCCTGTTTCCCTGGGGTCAGTGTGGAAAACCCATCCCCATTCCTGACCAGACTGCCTTTGGCAGCCTCAGGGTGCTTAGCCAGAGGCTCAAGGCCAGACTCATTTTTCTCTTGTGTTTCTGTGCCTTGGGGTTTTCGAAAGCCCAGTGCCCAGCCTTGCTGTGGGCTGTGGTATCCCCTGGGTGCCACAAATGCCGTTAAAAGAGAAGAGAAGCACATTTGGGAAGAGGCTGTGGCTGCTCCTGCTCCCAGGTGCTGCTGCAAGGGCAGCAGGATCACCGTGTCCTCGCAGAGCTCCACGCTCTGGGCAGCTTTTCCAAGGAGCAGGAAGAGACTTTGGCTCTTGTTCCTGCTGCTGCTGCTGAGAGAGACCAGATCTCCTCACACAGCTGCACTTTGGATAATCCCTCTGATGCTTCCTCCTACCTGCAGCTGGCTTTTGATGAGCCGAGGCGACAGCAAACTCCATAACGAAGGGCAAAGTCTAATTGAGGCTTGATTTCTTGTTTGCCAGGCTCTGTTGTGTGGCTGTGAACCCCACGCCAGGCCCTGCCTTGCTCTGCCTCATCTGCTTGTCCTTGCCCATGGCATGAGAGGAGCTGCTGCCTCAGGAGGGCCCGTGGCAGTGCTGAGCAGCTTAAGGCAGATTAGGATCTTCATTCTCCCGAGAGTGATCTTCTGACCTCCTTCCCTCCCTGGCAGGCAGCAGCAGCTCTGCAGCCCCACACCTGAGCCTCCTGCCTGCAGTGGAGGTGACAGCTGAGCTGTGCTGGCACGGGAGCCGAGAGACCCATGGTTTGAGAGGCACGTCAGGAATGAGAGGAGTTCCCAAATCCCAGGGTGCTCCTGTGTCATGGGGTGTTGGGGCACCTCACAGCTGTGAGCTGGAGGTGGTGGGTGGTGGATTTTGCCATCCCAGCAGGGCACCAGCCTGGCTGAGTTACGCCCTCCACCAGCCTGGTCATCACCCATCCTGCTCCTCCTTCTTTTGGAGGAGCCTTACACACCAAGAACAAGCAGAAAGATCAGACCTTCAGCCCAGGAATGAGTGGCTGGGACTGGGATGAGGACTGGGATGAGGACTGGGATGAGGACTGGGATGAGGGCTGGGATGAGGACTGGGATTCCTCCCATGTGCACCAGCTCTCTCTGGTGGAATCTGAACTCTGGGTAGTTCGGTGGAGCAAAACTGACACATGTGGAAGAAGAAAATGGCAGAATATTATGGAGCCGGGGCAGTGCAAATCAGTGAAAAGGATTTTGATGGGAAAAGGTCTCTGCAAGTAGTTTTAGGGAGTAAATGCAGCATGAAGTGCTCTGTAGAAGGCCATAGCACGTGGCTGGGATGTTGGTGTTCACATCCCTGGATGGATCTGGCTGGGTTTGGCCTCTGAGGGAGCTGGGGGGACTCAGCCTGGAGAAAAAGAGCTTCAGGGGGGACCTTCTCACTTTGACAACTCCCTGGCAGGAGGCTGTAGACAAGTGGAAGTTGATCTCTTCTCCAAGGGAAAGGGACAGGGCGAGAGGAAATTACCAGGGGAGGATTAGATTGGACAGTACAAAAAATTTCTTCGCAGCGTGGTCTGGCCCTGGCACAGGCTGCCCAGGCAAGTGCTCCAGTCCCCATCCCTGGAGGGATTTAAAAGATGTGCTGATGTGGTGCTTAGAGACGTGGTGGCAGATTTGTCAGTGCTGGGTGAATGGTTCGAATTTTCAGGATCTATCCCAACCTTTATGATTCCATGAGGTTTTCCCCTCTTTCTTCTGTTCCACAGAGCAGCACAGTGGTATCTGCATAATCCCACTGTGGACCCAGAGAGCTCTGGGGTTACTTGAGAGGGCAGAGGGCTGTGCTGACATTTAAAGCTGTCCCCAGCTGCCTGGGGGATGTGACCATCATTCTTGCGTCCTGGCAGCCGCTGGGTCCTCGCTGTGAACCCAAAGCAAAATAAATAGGCTGCTTCCCCCAGCCCTCTGCTGCTTGGATCACAACTTTTGATTTTGTCATAAAGCTGCTTGACTTGATTGAGAGGGCCATAATAATGATACTTACTGAGGAGGTTTCATCCAGCACTCTGAAATTGAGGTCCAACGATCCCCATTAATGAGCCTTTTATTGCACCCATCTGGCAGCTGCGGGGACGTCCCTGTCACTGCTGCTGGAGCTGCTCCTTGCTGCCACATCCCTGCACCTCATTTGCCCCAGCACGGCCCTGCGTGGCCCCAAAATCCTCTGGAGCTTGAGGTTTGTGTGACCTGGGCACGGGGCTCTGTCTGCTTGTGCGGAGTTCTTGGTGGGAGACTGAGTTAGGAGGTGGGAAAAACTGCCAGGACTTCCCCAGGGAAGGATGCTGTGGGTGTTACTGTCACTGCACCAGGTGGATTAACATGTATTTTAAAAAAAAGAGAAGGAAAAACCCACTTGCCACTCCTGTAAGTCGCAGACATCCTCGCTCTCCTTACAAGCTGGCAGCAGCAAGGCTGGGGTTTCATTTCGAGGCTGCTGTGCTGGATGTTTCAGATACTAATGAATCTCTTTTGTTTTATAAACTATCCAGGACTTTTTTGTATCCCTGCTGCTAGTCCTTCCAGCTCCCCAGGGACTGCACACAAAGGAAAAGTATCTGCTGTTCAGCAAATTAATTTTTTTTATTCCTTTGATCCTCGTCCACCACAGTGGGGTGGGATCTCGGTGAGCATCACTTTGCTGGGGACATGGGTGCCACCATGGCAGGGTTCCATGTGCCTTGGAGGACCAGGAACCCAAAATACAAGTGTGAGGGGTGGGCGGTGAGCAGAGGTGGGAGCTGCTGAGGAGGGACAGCTGCCAACAGGAGACTCTGAAACCTGTGAGTGCTGAGGGGAAGGAGCAAACAAAGAGAAAAAAAGCAAAGTGAGGCAGGAATGGCTTTTTGTTCCTTGACTGGAGGTTGAGGAGGTGCTGGAGATGGTTGATGTCCCCCCCAGCACCTCGGGTGCAGCAGGGTGGGCTGAGGGTCCCTGCTCAGCCACAGCAGCTCTGGTGGGTGCAGGATGGAATTTTGCAGCTCCTGGCCGGGGCTGACACAGGGTGTGTGGCATGTCCAGCCATGCAGGCTGTTTTCTGAGCTCATCCCTGTGGCACTGGGGAGTTCCCCTGGTATCTGGGTGAGGAATCAGCTTTTGTGCTCTCACACAGGCCTTGGAGTTGTGTTGATCATGAGTCATGTGCAAAAAAACTCCCAAAGTGTGCTTGTGCTCTGAGTGCTCTCTGAGAGCTTCTCTGAGATCCCAGCTCTCCTCTCCACTTCTCCCGTGGCGGCCGGGCCCAAGCCAGAGCTGGGTGAAGCTAAGGAGAGGCTCTTTGCCCACGGAATTTGACTCAGCCCCTTGCAAAGAGAGCTGTGAACCAAACTGAGACACCACGGTGGTTGCTGTGTCCGTGGCTGCAGATCCTGAGCTTTGGGAAATGCCCATTTTCACTCCTCTGGTTCCATTCTTTCCCCACCCTGTCCTTGAGGGACTGCAGGGAAAACCCAAACTTATCCCTTGGAGGCTCAGGGTGCTCCACAGCCCTGGCCCCAGCTGGCAGGGAGGACACCACGGAGCAGGGGGTGGCACTGAGGCTGTCACACAAAAGCTGCCAGCTCCCACTGGGCACAGGACACAGCCCTGAGGTGGCCACGCTCCTGGCTGGCACCTTTGCCCAGACATGCACTGTACCAGCCCCTGTGACAGCCTGATGGCCATGTGGCATTATAATAGGATTTGCTCCATGTCTATAAACTGTTATCCTAAATATCATCCCAAATCCTTTGATGCCCGGTGACAACCTGTCTCTTTGAATCTTTTCCCCCCTCCTGGATAAAGCAGCGTGCTCTGAAATCATTGGGAATTCCACGTATCTGCCATATAATTGGATTATATTTTATATGTCTGCTAAAATAATGATACAGCTACATCTTACTCTGACAATGAAGAGACTGGGCTGGGGCAGGGGCTCGCTGTGGCTGTGTTATAAATAATGCTGCCAAGCTGCTCGGGATAATCAGCACAAGAACTTGTTAGCTTCTTGCAGAGCAGATGCTTAATTAGAGCTGGGGGGCACAGATGGGTGCCTAATAAGGGGGAAAGGCCCATTTTGGGCTTTGAAAAGTACTGGGGCCAGTTGGGATGGCTTTTTACAACAGTTTGCTTTACTGTTTGGCCAGCTACTTCTCTTCTACTCTCTGCTTAGGAGCCCTAGGTGCAACTCCAGCGTCATCTTTAATGGCGGATATCAGATATCAGGTGAGATGAATTTCAGGCTGAGGTTGTTAACCAAATCTTCCAAACTTGTTGGGATAAATAAAACTCCCTAAACTTTCTTTTTAGTGTTAGAGAGTAGGGCATGACTTTGTTCTTGGCCAAGAGGGGGGTGTGTGGTTGACAAAACCGTGCCCTCCACACAGACGATGAGACAAAACTATTTTCACTCATTTTTACGTTTTTAGCAAACAAAGAAATTAATGCTCTTTAGTTCTAAGTTACATGATTATCTTCATTAATTAGTATTCTATCTTCTCCTGGTTATTGATTTCACACTCTTCATGCTACTTTGATCCACATTCTTTTGTCTTTTTATCATCTTTTTCTCAGATGGTGAGTCTCCAACTTTCATCTTCTCTGTATCTTCTGGTTACTCCAATGCCCTTGAAGGACCATAAACTTAAGATCTCAGATGTCCAATCTTCAACTCACTTTGGCTTTGTTTACTGAAGCTTGTCAGGGTTAGTTTTAACAAACATAAGGTTTTGGTGATTTAATCATCAAAATAACAATAAGAGCCTGTGGAGGAACTTAACTGGAGCTGGCTTAAGCTGAGCACTGCCTGCAATTAATTAAAACAGGAAATTAAAAATTGGTTAGGAAAATTACATCATTTCCAGCAAGGTTCAGATACTGCATTTTGTATTTCCAGAAGCCTATTAATGTTTTGGGAATAACTTTCCCAAAGGCCACATGCAATGGATGATGGTTGGGGTATGACAGAGGTGAAGGGATCCCTGGGGCAATAGGAAGAGAAAACGTTTTAAGATTACCCAAGGAGAACTTTTCTTTGATCTGGTTTGGTTATTCCTGTAGAGGATGTCCACAGGAAGTGAAGTTAAAAACTTGCCACAATTTGAGGTGTTCAGTGACAGAACTGGGGTGTTCACATGATGGTGGGAGACAGGGCTTGTGTTTTTTCAGATACCAAATCCTTATTTCTGCCTCTTCGAGTCCATTTTGGGTCTCTAGTTTCAGGTTGCCTGCAGAGGGTGGAAGTTTGTGGTGTTTGGGGCGACAAATTTTTGATCTCTCCCAGCTCAGCTGATTTCATCTTTGATCCCTTTGGCCGGCCAGGAGAACCAGACCTCTCCTCATTTCTGTCACAGGGCTCCTCCAGCTGGGACATTGGTGGCCTGGCCTGCAGGAGCCCATGGTGCTCCCATCAGTGGGGTGGTGCTTGCTCTGCATCTCCAAAAACCAAACTCCTTTTCTCCTGGGATAGCTCCAAGTGGAGGCAGCCAAAATCCAGGATTTAGCTATGGAAACAGTGATCCAGTAGCACCTTCCAGGCACATGCTTGAAATCCTGATGTTTCAGCCATCCCGATCTCAAATGTTTCCCCCTAACACTGCACTGTTGGAAGCTCAAGGTGGCTTTGTGTGGCTGTTTGCAAATTCGATGTCTTAAATTAAAAAAAAAAATCCCAAATTAGATGTCTTAAATAAATGGCAGGAACAAAACAGGGCCAGAGCCCCTTTCTGTGCCATCCACCCTGCTCTGTGTCAGGAGGCAGCAGATGGGTGAGGCAGGAAAATGAAGACTGGCAGGATGAGAGGTGTGAAGTGACAACGGGGTGGCTGGAGGAGAGCAGAGGATCTCTCCCAGCCCACATAACTCCCTTTCACACCTTTTTGGTAGGTACCCCTACTTTATTCCACTCCACTCTGCTCAGAAATAGAGTAAAACTTTCCTCTTCTGCAGATAAATTTGTGTTTGAATCCTCCATACAGGTTTGCAGAATCTGGAGCATGTAATGTCAGCATTTTGGAAAATGTTGGCCCAGGTCTTCCTGCCTTTTAGAGTAACCTGACAAGTCTGATGATCTGTGCAAGGGTCTAAATTTTGCTCAGGCCTTGATTGAGAGGTGAGGAGTGACTTTTGGCTCTCTAGCGAGCAATCTGGAGACACAGAAATAAAATCCTCAAAGCACTTTTATCTGCGTGTGTTTCAAAACTAGGGCTTTAGGAATCACGAAAGAATAAAATAAAATCATAACATGTTTTCAGGAGTTTGTAGTACAAATTACCCCATTAAAAAGTACCCTGTTTATACAAGGGGAAAAAAAAGACATTACAGGTTTGAGGGAAGAAGTGAGGAAAGTATTCAGCAGTGAGTGATCTTCACTGAATATATTTTCTCTGGGCCACTGTAACTGCAGGAACTTATCAAAAGAAATGGTTATTTTGATCATAAATGTAGTGGGTGGCAGGTTTTTCTTGGCATTTATTTGGCTTTAAGATGAACAAAATTTTCCAGTGTAAAAATAAAAGCCCAAATCCAGAAAGGGAGATAATTAGCGTGCAGTAGTTAATGGAGAATTTCAAAATAAATGAGCAGAGCTCATCCCTTCTTTCTGAACGGTGTTTGTGTTAGCTGAACATATTTTCTGTTTCTGAAAATGAATTTGGCTGCCTAATTCTCACTTTGGTGATGGGCTGTCCTCAGTGAACCCTGCAGATGTACCTGGCAGCTCATTTTGTGTCTCTGGACACTTTTCTGCGGGGTTGTTTTGCAGAACCACGGGGTAACTCCCACCAGGCCCAGTTTGCCACGATAAACCCACGGAACGCGGTGGTTTCCCCACCAAAATGACAACATAAAACTGTTGCTTAGTAAATCAGGGGCATTTTGCGAAGCTAGATTGGGCAGAGGAGTTTTGTTTCCTGTGGCTAATGCGGGACAAGGAGGAAATTCCGTTTTTGCGTCCCTGAAAAGCCCTATTATCTTCCCGACTTTAGGTCCGGAGAGATTGGTTTTTTTTGACGGCCTCGGGATGAGGGTCGCTTTGCATCTGTATTCAGACCCATCTGTTTCTTTGCAGGGAGATTTTCCATTCATGGAAGCCCCGTGCTCCGGAGCCGATGGCTCGAACACCTCGGGCTGCCCCCAGCCTTTGTCCTGGGCTTGCTTGGCATTGGGAGCACAATGGCCCCGATGGGGCTCTTTACCCTGCGAGCTGAGCTGCCCTTTGGGGCTTTTGAAAAGCCTCTTTATCTTCAAACAGCCTGATTTCCTCTGGCCCGCGGTCCTCCCCCGCCGTGGCACCTCGGAGGAGGAGCGGGCGGAACAGGGTCATCAACCCCCGCACAGCCCAGGGGCTGCTCGCCTTTGTGCTGTTGACTTTCCAGTGTATAAATAGCAGAACAATGGAGTCGGAGTTATTTTTAACTATCGCCCTTAACATCACAAGAGAGTCTGGGAGCGCGGTCGGGGCCGGTCTCGCTGGAGAGGCGGAAATTTCAGGGCTGGCCCTGCTCGGATGGGCTGATTGCGGCAGGGTTTGCGATGGGAAGAGGGGGGTTTTGGGGCAGTGCTGAGGAATGAAAGCTGTAATTGGCATTAAAATGCCTCCCAAGGTGGTACTGCTGGGCATTAAAAACCATATTGTCTTTAAGCATGGGAATGATTAAATCTTCGCTATCAATGTTTTTCTTCCTGGGTATCTTGGGTGGAGAGAGAATGAAACCTCTGTAGCAAACGCTGAATGCTCTGGCAAATAAGCCCTGCCTATTTCCTATATTTGCTGGCAGTCCTGAGCGCTTTAAACCACGGATTGTTTTATCAGCTCAAACTAAACCCTGCAAATATTATCACGAAGGCACAGGAGACCTGCCCGAGCTGCCTGCACCAGAAAGGACGGCAGGACCCCGTTTCAGGGAGCCGCCCATGCAGGACCTCCTGGGGCACACTGAAATCTGGTTTCTCTGAGCCACATCTGGCTGGGCTGGAGGGCAACACCTGCACCAGCTCCAGGCCTCCAGCAGAAAGCTCTCCTGGGAAGGAGGATGGATAATCTGCCTTTGGATTCAGGAAGGANACCCTGTAATCAGTTTGTGGGCACCTTTCCTGTGCCCTGTGCTGGCGGGCTGAGGGGGGAATTGAACCGAGTCTCCACTTTGGAGTTCAATTCTCTGAGTGAGATGCACCATTACTCCTCTTCCTCTCTGTTCCAAGCCAAAAGCTGCAAAGCCTCACCCTGGTGGGCTCTTGCTCTTTGAGACCCTACTTGCTGGCACTGGGGGGGCTGAGTTGACTCTTCTTTCACAGTCTCAGGGAAAGGGCTGAGGTGTTGTGTGGAGGAGGAGGAGGACACAGCACACGGGGTGTGATCCCTGCAGGGCTGCTGGAGACCAGGCTTGGGCTCCTGATCTTCCTCCCCAGGAGAAGGGTCTGTCCCTTCCACCGATCCTGTACGTGGAAATTATGTTTGAGGGCAGGAAGCCAGGAGGGGAAAAAATAAATAACCAACCAACCGACTGACCAACCAACCAAAAAAACCCAAAAAACCCCAAACCCAAGGTTGTCAAGGTGGGTCTGAGAAAAATGTTCCTGTAATAAGGCTAATAAGTTCCTATAAGAGGCTAATGAGAGCCTCTGTAAGCTTTTTAAATGTAACTATAATATATTTAAAATCTGACTGTAAAGAAAAAAATCTGGAGTGGGCTAAGAATGTCAGAACAGATGTTGTTCCTCCTCCCTTCAGAGAAAAGTTTTGCCAACCGTTTTGAACTGAGATTTCGCTGAGCTCAGTGTAATTCTATGACAAACTCCAGGTGAATTGAAACAACCTTTTCCCCTGGAAGCTCTTCCAACATCTGAGCTCCCTGAAGGACCAGCTGTGGCTCTGGAGCCTGGCCACAGGCAGAGGGACAGCACTTCTCTGCTCACAGCACCTGGGCCAACATGAGAGGTTCTTCGGTGTCCTCTCCATCTCAGCCTCCCCAGAGGCTTCTGCACGAGCAGCAAGCCAGGAGAAGCCAACATGATTTCATATCAGGAGGCTGAAAACATGAGCTGGGCTTTCTCATGCCATGAAACTGCACTTTCCCAGAAGATCCCTCTCTTTAGAGCTGTCTGGGTGTTACAACAGCATCTGTGCCAGCCACAATTCCAATTATGCTTTCAAGGACATTTTAATTTCCATCATCTCTGGCATCCATTGCCAGAACTGCTGCTAATGCTTTGAATTGCCAGATGAGCATCTCCCAGGGCTTTCCTTGCTCTCTGGAAATAACATCCTAAACCACATTTGCTGAAGCTGCTCTTCAACAGCTTCTCTCCAACGCCACCAGGCCAGTCCTCTCTGAAGCAACGTGGTGATGACACAGAGGCTGCTGTGGTGCCAGAAGGGCTGTCCTGGCAGGGAAGGTCTCAAAAGGGCTGTCCTGGCAAAAAGGATCCCAAAAGGGCTGTCCTGGCAGGAAGGGTGCCAGAAGGGCTGTCCTGGCAGGGAGGGTGGCAAAAGGGCTGTCCTGGCAGGGAGGATCCCAGCTCCAGGGCTGCTGAGAGAGGGAATTCTGATCCACCCTGATAGAGGAGCCCTCCCTGGTGAGAAGTGTTTGGCCCATGAGGAGCTCAGCTCAGCGTGAGCAGCTGGAGGTTCGTGCCCTGGAACTAGGCGTTACCAAGCCCTGTGCCCACAGGATTTGGGGCTGTTCTGAGTATCACCCTGTGGATTGTTTTGATGAGGGATAACCTTGGTTCTTGGTGGTCCCCAGGCTGTACTCTGGCCTAGCTGCTGGTTTCAAACATCCCCAGTGGAGGAAGGGAGGTGACACGGCTTTCCAAGCCCACGCCCTCGTGCCAGGTGTTGCCACCACAGTGGGTGGGTCCCATGGGACAGGGGAAATGCTGGGGGAGCAGCACTTTGCTGCTGCTGCTGCAGGGGGGTTGCCCAGAGCAGGGAGGCTCCTGGCACTGTGGTTGCCCCAGAACACTTTCCTCAGCCCCAGCAGGACCATCCACACATCCCTGCTCCCACCGATCCCGTGTGCAATTCCCCTTTTAGCAGACTCCCTTACTCAGGGGCAGCATTGCAAGCATTTGTGCAGACCTTGAGTTAACTGCCAGGAGTGTCCTGGCAGAGGAGAGGGCTGGAGAGATGCAAAGTTAATGTATAATCAAACAGACAAATCAAGTGAGCTGCATATGCTTTCCTTGCATCCTTCTCTGCAGCAGTTCCGAGATTTAATTACCAGCTCTAAGGCACTTAAAGATTTTCAGGTGGAAACTACTACACAGAGGAAGGAGAGAGCACAAAAGCAGCCTACATAATTAAGTGCTGCTTTTTAAATTTAATTTTCTCCTTCATTTGATCCTCTCCCAGAATCTCGAAAGCAACAGTCTCAATACCAGCTGCGTTCTTTTGCATTCGTGTTGTACTCACACACAATGATCACAACAAGAGGAGCAAGCAACAGTTCAGGGGGTCTGTGATGGTGCCAAAGAGAGATGGGGTCTGTGCTGTGCTGCTGGTGGCCGTGTCCTGTGGCACAAGCACAGAACTCAACATGCAACGTAAGCAGGACAGATGGCTGGGGATAGAAGCATCATTAAGTCACCCCAGGACACAGGGTAAAGGTGGTGGTGCCCAAACCTTGGGGGAACACTCACCTTTCAAAGTGAGACCAAGAGGGGTGTGCAGCCCCTTAGCTGAAAAACTGGGATTTGGGAAGGAATTTCACATACCAGTGCACTAAAAGGGTTTGCCGATGAAGCACCATAAATAATTTGCATTTGGTAATACAGATGAGAGCTGTAAAGAGAAAATACAAATGGGTTAAGCTGTAAATTACTGCTGTTCCTCTCTTCCCTCTCTCTCTATTCCCTTGGAAATTAGCCAGTTGCTCTTTGGAATCACTATTTCTTGCAAGCTGCCCGTGCCACTCTAGCATCAGAAAAACAAGGAGGTTTATTTAGTATTTGTTTCTTTGTTTAACCATACCTCCTTTCCAAATATTTTTAAAGGAAAAAAAAACTGTACAGACATTCCAAGAGACAGAGGGATTCCTTGCACGGTGCCTCTTTTACAGCCCCAGCCCCTTTTGGATAGAAAAATGAGAGTGTTACAGGCTGGGCTATTGTGATTATTTGTCAGAGACCACCATGGGACAAGGCAAAGGAGCTGGGGTGATAATGGGTTCTTCCAAGCCTGCTCTGATACTGCTCTTAGTGCACTAGGACTCCAAATATCCTGCCTGGTCCTCTCCAGAGAGGCTCCGTGGACTCTGACAGTAGCTGTGAGCTTTATTTTGGTCCAGATCACACTTATATGACTTGGATTTTGTGTTTTTAATCACTTACCCTGACGAAGAGGTGCAGCTTTGAGATGGATGTGATGCTGCTGCGTTGAGCAGAGCTGTGAGCTGGGTTTTGCAGTGCCAGCAGGTTGGCCAGGAACAGGGGAGGGCATCAGGGGCACTGGGAGGTTGGAAATGTTCTTCTGCACCTCTCTGGGTTTGGATGGGAAGGAAAGTAACCAAATACCTGAAAGCTTTCTCTTCCCTTTCCACAGAATCCCAGAACGGGATTGGACTGGAAGGGACCTTAAAGCTCAGCAGGTCCCAGCCCTCACTGCCAGTCCAGAGGAGGCTGTTGGGATGATTAAAAATTCCCTACTGGAATGAAAAGGACCTGAACTCAGATGGGAAGGGCAGTTCTGGAGGGATATGCCTGGGTGTGAATCCCTCGAGGCCTCCTGTCTCATCCCTCTTGGGGGCACAGAGATCTCAGTGCTTGAAGGTGATCACGCAGGTGATCCCAGGGGTATGGGACCGCTGGAGCTGTATGCAGAGAATTAGTGTTAATTAAGAGTAATAAGAGAGAAGAATGGGGTGAAGAAAAGCAGGGAACAGGTTGGATTTTCAGCTGATTCCATGTGTCATTTGAAACACAATTCCTGCAGCTCCAGCACAGGCCTTGCTCCTGAACCACATCTCCGGCTGTGGCTGCTCTGACCAACGCAGGGGTCACCACCTCTGCCTGGGGTCAGACCTGTGGAAGGTGAAGCCACACAGGTTCCCTCCATCCATTTCGTTCATTCCCATTAAATATTGCTTCCCAGCTGTGATCCACCAGTGCTCAGTGAGATTAACAGTGTGGTTATTGGTTTAAACTCCAGGATATTGGAAGTTTTGGCTTCCAGGGTTTGGGTTGCTTTAGAGGAGACCATGCACCTGTGGGTGGGCTCCAATCCTCACCCATCTCCTGCTCTCCAGGGCAAGTTTCAGGCTGCTTCTCCCACCCAAAATGCTGCAGAGATGGGGAGACACGGGCTCAGGGCTTCCCCAAAACTGCTCTGGGGGCTGGAGGAATTCTGCCCAGAAGCAAGAGGAAAGCTGACCCTTTCAGGTGGATATTCTGAAGGTTAATGTCACATTTTGCTGATCAGAAAAAGCCTCAGAGGAGGGACCCTGTGTGGCTGTTGCCGTTTCCCATCAGATGGCTCAGCAGTGACAGGGCCAACGTCACCAGCAGGGACAGGGAGGGACACGTGCGTCCCTCTGGTCATTCCTGGCATGTAGAGCACTTCTGATGGTGGGCTTCTCCTCCTCTCACCCTCTCTTCTCCTTCTTTTTTCCCTTCCCTTTTGCAGTGAAATACAGAGATCTGGGACTGTGTCCATATGGGATTGAACCCTGCTGGGAGCTGGAGGGGAGGGGAGCAGGTCCTGCTGGAAGCCCAGAGCTGGCACAGAGCAGATCCCCCCTTGGCCATCCCCATCCTCCTCGGAGCTGAGCAGGAACCTGCCTTTTCCCCCCACAGCTCCCATTTCCCTGTATTTATTTGCACTTTTTTCTTTTTTCTTTTTTTTTTTTCTTTTTTTTTTTCTTTTTTTTC
>WEKY01008964.1:96259-142829 GCA_013390045.1 Picathartes gymnocephalus | reverse complement strand
TTTTTTTTTTTCCTCCTTCTCCTTTCTCGACTCGCTGAGCCAGCTGGGGCAATGCCACAATTCAAGGCGTCTGGAGACAGAATCCAGCTCGCTGCCTTGTGATCTGCATGTCAAGGTGAAACTGCAATAAGATAATAATGTCAGTATCCCCAGAAGGCAGGCGGTAAAAGATACTAATTGCATTTCACTGAAGGCTTCAGAAACACTCAGCAGCTGGAAAGCTGAGGAGAATTTTGATGCTATTCTTATAAGGGAAGATTTTTTTTCCCCCCCCTTATGCTGTTTGTAAATCTATTACAGAACATGGGGAGTGGAAGAGGGGGAAGGGAATGTATAAAACCAGTTAAAGGCTTAATGTTTCCCATTATATTTTGTGAGCTGTAGGTGGTCTAGAGCTTATAAAAATGTAGCACATTCCCTTGTAATCAACCATAATAATTTATTATTATTATTTATTATGATTTGCTGTTATTTTGCACACACAAAGGCCCCTGCCAAGGCAATGAGAGCTCTGCACAAATAGTTAACATTTATTATAGCACTAGTAATGTTTAAAAATATTAACTAAATAAAATAAAAATACCAGCTCTAAAAAGCTGAGGACAGCTTTGTTATTGGGAAATAAATGCAGGAAGGCAAATATCTCACAGAATGGCTGATACTGATTTGAATAGAAACATGTCTGGAGAGGGGGGAAACACATTCCAATTCTTGGAAAAACACGGAGAGCCTGGAGTGGAAATGTGCCTCCAGCAGCCAGTTCTGCTCCCAGCTTTGCCCCACAGGAACGGGGACCCCCTTGCAGGCCAGGATTGTGGGTGGAATGGGGACATGAATCTGGGCTGGGATGCAGACAGGGGATAGGTGGGTGCACAAAAGGACTTTCCTTGGAGAGTGGCTTTTTTCTGCCCCAGAGGGTCGTGATCCCTTCCCCTGTGCTTTATTGCTGCGGGGGTGTTCTCCAGGGAGGCTGGAGCCCCAATCCAGGGTCTCAGATTAGTGTTCCCCATCCTCTTCCCCATCCTTTGTCTTTGTTCTGTCTCAAACTTTTAATCCCAGGGAGGAAGGAAAAGCTTTCAGCCTCCCCTTTGTGGCCTCACCAGGGGAATCCTTAGTGCCTTTTGTGCCACCTGGGCTGAAAATGGGAAAATGGGAGCACTGGGATAAGGGGAGGCCGCTGATCAGGGGAGAAAGCACCTGAAAGCCAACGGGAAAGAGAATTTTGCTGCAGCTTCACCTCAGGGATGTGTTTGGGACGTGGTGCTATGTAACGCAGCTGTTTATGAGCTGGGGGAAAAAATCGAATGGTTGAACAGGACAACTTGCAAGTGCCTTTGGTTTGTCAAGAGAAGAGGTGGAAAACCTCCCAGGGGTTTTCCCTGATAAAGCTGGAGGGCTGGGCAGTGTGCTGGTGAGCAGGGAGGCAAATACAAAGCATGCTGCAGGTGGGAAGGAGCACATGATGAGGTCTAAATTAGCTGTAAATGTTTGGGAAGAGGGGAGAAGTATCAGCAGGGACATCCATGTGCAAATCTCTGCTCTCCACATCCATGTGCAAATCTCTGTGTACAGCCACCACCAGACAAGCAAAGGAAATTTGAGGAAGAACAACGGGGTTAAAAAGATTGCTGAGAGTATTCTAATGCCAGCACATAAATCAGCGCTGTGGTCCCGCCTGGGATGGCGCGTTCATTTCCAGTCAATCCATCTCAAAAAGATACAGCAGGAATAGAAGGGGTCAAGAGATAGGCAGCAAAAATTATTGGAGACACCACAAGGCTTGCAGATGAGCAGAGACTGAAGGATGAGGGGGAACATTTATTTTGAAGATGAGATAAATATGCGGGGCTATGATCCATGCACGTGAAAAAGGAGGCAGTAAGTGGCACAGAGAAGGTAAATCAGGGCCGGGAAGTCACCCTGGCTTGTGAGACTGAAACCAGGCAGCACCCGAGGGGGCTCAACAGGAGGGATTTGAATGTTGCCCGTGGGACACCTGCAGCACTGCTGGGGGGGTTATATCAGCACTCAGGGAGGCCTGAAAGGGCACCTGGGTCCCCAGAGCATCCAGTTCCACAAGGGGAGAGGAGTTCCAACCAAGGAGGGCACAAACACCTCGGACCCGCTCCCTCAGCGGGGGTTTTGGCATTTCCCTGGCACTCCAGAGCTGCATTAAACAGAAAGGGGGGCCCACAAAGGCATCCTCCCCTCTCCCCGGGGCACCTGCGTCTCTCTGGGGTGAGGGGCACCTGCCTGCCGGTGCTGGTGTTGTTTTGGGTGGTGCAGTGATGCTGCAGGGGCCGGTGCCCGGTGGGGGTGCAGGGGAGGGGGGTACCCTGAGGTGCTGCATCTCCAGCAGGTGTGAAAGCAGCGGCAGCAGGGTGTGCCCACCACGCTGGGGCTGGGAAACACCCCGAGGTGCTCTCTGCTTGAGGATGAGGAGGGGTGCAGGCTCGGCATGGAGGTTTGGGATGCAGGCTCGGGATGGAGGTTTGGGATGCAGGCCATGTACGCTCCCGATGAGGGGTGAAAGGCAGGTGGATTTTGGGGCTGGTGGAGCTCTTGCTGAGGTTATGTGATCTCCCCTCTGCCCTGCCAGCTCTTCCCGGTGCTTTGGGGCTGCTGGGGTGACACAGCCACCCATGCTGCCGCCCCACCCAGCTGCATGGAGCTTCAAAGGCTGGCTGTAACAGCTCCGAACCCGAGCCTTGGTGTGTGACCTTTGCTGTGCTGGGGGTGATGAGTTTGCTCAGATAAGGGTCTGCTCCTGCCCTGGGGTGCAGGTGGAGCCCCAAGGAGCCAGCAGGATGCCGAGTGAGTACATCCCTGCCCTGGTGCCCTGCCCCTCTGCAGGGGGCTCCAGCAATCCTGAATGATGTGCCCTAAACAGGCTGTGCCACGGCTGAGTGGGGCTGTGTGTGCCCCCACAAATGCACAAATCCTGGCGTGTTGGCTCAGCGTGGGAGCTGTGGGATGGCTCAGCACAGCCCCTTCCTGCAGCAGCACCCTGAGCAGTGACCAGCAGCACTCACACGGGTTTTTTGTCCTGTCATCATCTCCCAGGGGGAGAAGTGAGTGCAATTGAGTCTTGCTTGGGTACAAGTCAGGGTGTTGGTGTTCTGGTTTTTTTTCTTATGCTTTAAATACCCTGGCGGTTGTGTTTCTGTCAGAGAAAGCCAGGGCAGGGCTGTGCTGTGCCTCTGAAGCAGAAGTGGTGGGTTTTGCAATGAGTCTCCATTTCTGCTTTGCTCTAGGTTTGGACTCCCCCAAATTGTTTCCCCTACAGAGAATCTCTGTTTTCAGCGTGAGAATTTCTGTTTCAGAGGATAAAAGTTGTGAAATGCTGAGTCGTCTGAGTTTTTCTCCCTTGGGACCAGAGCTGGGGCTGTGTCACGACTTTCCACAGTGACGCGGAGGGGAGCAGGGCTGCAGGGAGGGCAGGGCTGCTGCAGGGGCTGCATGTGGGGCCAGGCAGGTGTGAGTGCGAGCCCAGTGCCGCGGGGCAAAGGTGTGGCAAAGCCTTGGCAACCACAAGCACGGCAGGGTCTGACCCAAAGGGGCTGAAAGGAGAGGCTGCCAGAGGGCAATGCTCCCTGAAAAGGAGTGCCAGCAAAGTCCTCGGCTCACCCCAGTGCTCTGAGCCTGGCAGGACCTTCCATCCTTGGAAATCCCCCATGCCCAGAGCTGAGAACAGTTCCCCCTGCCCTGCTGGAGGTCACTTCACCCATTTTCCATGCCCAGCTCATGCAGGCACTTTTGGGCAGCAGCACTGAGATCCCATGGGAGCTCTGCCTGACTCTGCATGTTCCTTGACCCTTCTGGTGATCCCAGGGCAAGGTGGAGGTCAGAGGTTCCAAGCAGGGATCTGCCCACCCAGCAAGGTGTCTGAGCAGAGGTGCTGCAAACCCAGGCATCTGATAAATGACATTTCATAAAACAGCATGGGAAAGTTGTGAAAACCTGTCAGACCTCTGGGACTCAGGGTTTTGAGGTAGAATAGCACCGTGGAGCATCTTTGGTGCACTCAAAGAATAAAAAATACAGGCTGCTAAGTGGAGGCCCACACAGGCTCCTGGTCTGGGGACTGTCTGCACTAAAACCACTCTTCAGAGACTCACTCCAGGCTGGGGTAATGTCCTTTTTTTGGCTCCTTAGTCTGAATCCACCTGCCTTGACTTAGCAGCACAGCCATTAAGGTGATCTGGTTGTGTAGACTGCCTTTAGTCATTGGAAGGAGCAGGGCAATCCATCACAGTCTGTGATAAATCAAAGTGATTACTCTGGAGCGATTATTTTTTTCTCTCGATTTTAGATGAAGCTTTCAAGTCCAGGTTTAAATAAAGCATCCAACATTAAAGCTCCTGACATCAATCTCCCTGTGAAGGTGGACACCATTTCGGTGTTTATCCAGTGTGCAGTCCGCTGCACAATCCTTGTGGGAAAACAGCCTTTAGAGGATCAGGCATTGGATTCATTTCATTAGGGGGGAAATTCTGGAGATCATAAGCTGCTATCAAGGCTAAGAGGGATGTTCCTCACTGCAGTGTTCTGGGTTTCAGTGGCTGTGTCCTTATCTGGCCAGGTGTGACCTGAGAGTGTTGCACATCCATGGTGACCACGACCAGCCTCAGGCCAGGCTGTGCACGTGTCCACCTGCACCTGAGAGTCAGCCCTGGAGGTGTGTCCAGGAAAACCCCAAACCTGGGATTCCAGTTCCATGCACAGGCAGATTTTCAAAGGTGTTTATTTGCCTGAAGTTGCAAAAGGCCGTTCGTTGTACAAGCTCTGGAGGAATTCACAGAAATACCTCAGCTGTTTGATTTTGGAGCCTGACTTCCTTAGGGATGTTGTAACCTCGTGTAGGAGCCCTTTTACAACTCTAGGAGCCTTTGGGAATTTTCTGCTGAACGTCAAGTTATTGTCCTGGTGAAAACGTTAGCATTTGGTTTAACAGTGGAGGGTCTTTTGTGGTCTGAATTACAGCAAATTTACTTACAGTTTTCATTATTGTAAAGTTCAGGAGAAGGAATTATCCCACCAGGGAGTGCTGTTTAATTTCTGAGGAATCATTTTCTTGTCCTGATATAAATTTGATTGTAATGACAGGTAATTGTAGCAATAGTATAACAATGATAAACCGTTGTGGAAATGGCAGTATTTTCTGTGCAACTTCGTGAAAATCCTTCAGAATGTAAACTAAATTAAACCAGAATTCCAGCTAATAATGGACTTAGTGTTTTATGCCACGTTTTGTTCACTTTTTACTCAATAAAGGCTGAGATAAAAGATTCTGGGTCGTGGTTGATGCAGTATTTGAACTTGGACAAAAACTGAGTATTTGGTCTTGACCTTCTGTTTCATTAGGGTGATTATAATCCACTTAGAGATTATAGAGAGATCTTAAAATGTCAGGAATTGCCTTTTCCTATGTACAGCAGAACCAGAACGGGGCACAAAAGGGTTGATGAGGGCTGTGTGCATTGTGACTTCACAGACGTGAGCCCTACCTGTGGTCTGCTCTCTAAAAAAGTGGCAGTACTTCCATTTTAGGCTCAAAAAACAACACTTTTTTTTTTTTTTTTTTTTTTTAAATCTAGCATCCTTGATGCTTTGAATCCCTGATTTTCAGCCCTTTTTTCTCTAGAAGAGTCCAAGTTCTTTCTATCTGATTTGGATGTTATGCACCCCAAGGCTTGGGCGACAGAGATGATCATATTTTATTTGGACTGAGCAAATACTTTGCTAATCCCTTTTTTTTTTTAAGCTCGGGCTTTGCAGCATCATTTCCACCAACTGTTCCCCTTGCAGTGCCCTGAGAACGCTGCCATTGCCTGCATTTAAATTTCACACTGGTCTAAATGTCGGAGGCTGAGTTCCTGCGTGCAGAATCGAGCGGAGATTCACATTTTTAAATTAGCAGACAGTGCAAATGAATGACTGGCTCTTCCCTGGGGAAATATTCTGGATCTGCTCAGTACAGCAGCCCCGAAAAGGGGGCTGCTGCTGGTAATGACACAGCCTTGGCTGGGGCCTCTGCAGCCCAGGGAGCTGGAGGTGTTTGCCAGGGCAGGGGGAACAAGCTCCGCGCGCTCCCCCGGGACAGAAGCGCCGATGTTCGCAGTGACTCCAGACCTCCTCTCCCAAGGAAACAAAGCAAAAGCCAAACCTCTCTCCAGCTCTCACCCCTTCGTTTCTGTCTCGCAGTGGGCTCTTCCCATTTTCTAGGTCGGAAAATAGAGCATTTGAGGAGCATGATGAGCAGCAGAGCCCCAGCTCCTCGCTTGTGCCAGGAGCCAAGCACACACGAGCCAGGCACGGCACCAGGATGGGCTTCCCTCTTCTTGAGAAATGATTTTTTCTTCCCCTGTTTTGCTGAACATGGCTGTTTTGGTGGCAGTGGCCAAGCTGGGAAAGCAGATCTGCAAAAGGGGTACACAACTATACATATATAAATATAAATATACAAATAAATAAATATAAATATAAATATAAATATAAATATAAATATAAATATAAACATATATATGGACTTTGTCAGTCCATGCGGGCATTGGCCAGGTCCCTTCTGCCACCCTTGTGTTAAAGTTATTGTCCCTGTGTCATGGCTCTTGGTAGGATACAGCCCCATGGCCTCCTCTACTCTGCATCCTCCAGGGCAGCCCAGTAAAAATGAGGAGGTCAAGCGGAGACTTTGCAGATTTCAGAAGCAGGAAATCTCTGTTAGTGATTTTTGATCTCCAGCTTAAGGAGGAAAACTGAGAAAACCTGAATTTTTGGAGAGGGGATGGCATATCCAAGGCATGAGAAATTGGCAGGGAATTATCTGATCAACCCCTTTGATGGGATTAAATAAAAAGTGAAAAATAAATGCTTTTCTCTATGTTTCTTTGTCACTATTGCTAAAATATTGAAGTTTAAACAAGGAAGCTTTTAATGGAGGGTTGTCTCACAGGGTGTATTGTATTCACCGGAGTTTGCTCTCTCCTTGGCTAATTATATATATTTATCCATCTTATTGAAAGCTTCTCCAGGGCAAAGAGATGCTGGTTTATTTCTTTATGTAATAGAGGAAATGCATGGTGGAGAGAGATCTGTTAAATACCAAGGCAGTTCAGTCTCTGATACTCCTGCTCTGGCAGGGGCTGGGAGGGGACCCTGCAGAGGGGACATTGGCAGGAGCAAGGAGCTGCCACCTCCAGAGGAATGAGTGAGGGCAGGAGTGGGGGAAAGCTGGGGCAGGACATCTCATCTGTGATTTGGGCTGAGAGGATGTTGTGGGGATCCCCCATTTCCTTAGGATTTATTGATAAGTCAGGTCCAGCCCCTTTGCTGCTCTCTGCCTGCTCTAGGTGATGGCACTGAGCTCTTATTCCCCTCCTCCTTCACCCACCCAAACTCCTCTTTGTGTGCCCAGGCCTCAGTAAACATCCTGTCTCCCCTAAAAACATAATAAATGTGTGACCTCCTGTGCAGTGTCCCAGCACTTGCAACATCTCTGGGTAAAAATCTCCAAACCAGAACCACCTGGGGCAGGTGGGACCAGCCCCTTTTGATGCTTCTCCATTTGCAAGGGTCATTTGGAAGCCCTCAGTAGAGGAAGAGACCTCCATCAGCCCCTCCCCAGGTAAATCTGTGCTCCCTTGCAGGCTCTGCACCCTGCCCAGCTGGTCCCTGTCCAGGCTGGCTGGTGTCACCCCCAGACTTGAGTGATGGTGCTGCCACACCCCCTGGGGACAGAGGGTGGGCTCGGGGCTTGCTGGGAACATCCCAACATCCAGCAAACACTGCTCTGGGGGTCACAGCAGCCCTGCATCAGGGGCTGCATTCACTCAGGATGCTCTGGACATGAGCAGAAGTGCTTTTTGCAGTGCTGGAGGAGCCCATCAGGGCTGTGCTCCCAATCTCAGGGACCTCAGCACACCCAGAGCACTCACAGACCTCACGAAGCAGCAGCCCCAGCTCCTTTCTGCTCGATGAAAGCACTTCAGACACGAAGCTGCTGTACCAAACGTGTGGCTGTTCCATTAGTGCCTATTTTAATCACAGAAATGTAACACTGTGAGAAAAATCACAGCTCTGCACAGACAGGGACTGGTCCGGGCAGGAAGGCGTCCGTGTGACATGGTCACAGCAAAGTGTCATTATGGCCTGCCAGGGAGCAGCACTCGTTTTCCTGCCAGGAAGGGTTGTTTCTCTGCTTGCAACTGTCAGACTCATGAATCCATGGAAATACTGGCACGAATACTGGGGGTTATTTTCTATCTTATCAATTTTGTTTTGAAGCTTGGTGAAAAATGTGAGATCTTCATTTGAAGCTGCTGCCAGACAGGGATGTGCTGGCTCCTCGGACTTTTTTACATCCTAATGATGCTGCTGTTTTATTTCTTTTTTCTTTTTGCTTAGCTACCCAGCCAAGCATCATATGTTTGCTTCTGCAGGAAGATGAGCTCTCAGGAGTATCTTCTGCTTTATGGCTTCATGCAGATTCTGCAGCTCTGGCCTGTCACTTACTGTCACTTTTGCATTTGCTTTTTGAATCAAAGGGGGCTGCAGTCCTCATGCCTGGAGCATTTATTTGGGAATAACTGCTCCAGGTCAGGGTAACTGCTAAAGGGCTGCACTGCTCTTTGGATTCATGTCCTGGACTGGCAGCACCAGCACAGGGATGACATCATTTGAGGTGATGTGGCTCCAGGCTTGGATTCCATCATCCATCCCCCCTCCCAGCTCCCTCTTTCATCTTGGCCAGCCACCCTCGAGTTGTGCTTTGTCTCTAAGCACCCCCTTCATCTCACCTGAGAAGCCAGTGGAGTGCTGCAAGGTGAGACAGCTGCATTTTAGTGGAAGAGCACAAATGCAGTAAATAAAATTTTGGCAGTTGCTTCTGTGTCGAAGCTGAGCTGGATCCCTGGGTTACAACACCCGGATCTTCAGCTGAGCTGTCCCTCCAGATTCCCTGAGCAGCTGCTAGGCAGTGCTAGAGCACAGCTCAGCTCCTCCTAAGGTACATGTCAGAAAATAGGTCAGATGGATTGTGCCTTAAATGTGCTCATTTTCCTACAGGCGGTTGTGCTGACGAGCACAGATGCAGATCCTTCTGCATGTCTGGAGTGGGGGGAGCAGCCACCCTGGGAAAGCAGGGCCATTGTGATGTGGGAAAGGATGCTGATATCATTCCTGTTTTCCCCAGGTAGCACCAGGCTCCCAGACCCACAGCTGTCTCGGGGCTTTGTGCCAGTAACCAGCCCCAAACCAGTGTCAGGTACCCTGAGCACACTGAGCTGCCAGGGTGCTGTTCCTGCCACTCTGATCTGTGTCCCCAGGGCCCCCTGAGCTTGGGGACCCATGGCAAACTGCAGAGAAACTGTTCACAGTGATTCCTGCCCAGGGGAGGGGTGGGAGCACCTGGTCCTGGTGCCTGAGCATCGAGTCTCCTGCTGCCCCTCTTCCTTCCTGGAGCAGCAAACTCTTTTCCGGATGTTTTTCAGAGCAAACATCACTTTGTGCCCTGCTCACTCCTGCCAACAGTAGGGCTGGTAGCAGGGGCAGTGCTAAGCGAGAGAGGAGGGGTGGGGAAGCCTCTTTTAGGGGAGATTTGAGCACCCAGACCCAGCCTAAAGGATCCCTTCCCAGCAGCTGCAGGTGTGAGGTGCAAGGGCAGTGCGTGCAGTGCACTCTGCTTAGGGAGTCTACCCAGTTTTAATATTTAGAAATTAGATTGCCATCTGGCTGGGGCTGGGAGCACAGAGAGCTGTGCAGCAGTTCGATATTGCTGGTCAGGAGGGGCAATTAGCTACATAGGGAGATGATAATCCTAGAGACAGTGCCAGATTTAACAGGAGGTAAGCAGTGTTTTCAGTTTAGAGCTTGTCCTGTCACTCCAGGCCCTTGTTCAAAGTCTCTTTCCAGCTCTCCTGGAACCCCTTCAGGCCCTGGAAGGGGCTCTGAGCTCTCCCTGGAGCCTCCTCTTCTCCAGGTGAGCACCCCCAGCTCTCCCAGCCTGGCTCCAGAGGGGCTCCAGCCCTTGGAGCATCTCCACGGTCTCCTCTGGAATCCCTCCAGCAGCTCCAGATCCTTCTCATCTTGGGAGCTCCAGAGCTGGAAGCAGCTCCAGGAGGGAGGTCGGGAGCAGAAATCCTCACTCCTGGGACCCAGGAGAGCAGGAGCACCAACCCAGCGGCTGAGCAGAGCCTGCAGACCCTCTGCTGCTGCTGCTGCTGCTGCTGCTGCTGCTGCTTCCAAGCTGCCGCCGAGCTCCGGCTGCGCTCCCCTCCTTCTGCGGGCGCTGGGATGGGGAGGGAGAAGCTCACAAATGAAGGGGGGTGTGTGTATGTGCCGAGAGCCCCGCCCGCCGCACGCCTGTGCAGCCCCGCACCGGCCCCGCACTCCGGCACGGCCCCGGCCGCAGCCCCGGCTGCTGGGATCGGCTGCGGAGAGCTGGGGATTTGGGGAGACAGGGAAGAGAGGGAGGGCACTGCGGCCGGGTGGGAAGCGGCCAGGGAGGGAGATGCTTTGTTGGGTTATGGAAGGGGCAGGCAGCTGAAGGCGGTGGACTATTGTCTGAGAGAGGAAATTTATTACGGGGCACCGCACAAAGCCCAAATTAGACTACCCAGGAAAAGAAAAAAAAAAAAACAAAACACACAAAAAAACTCAACCAACCACCACCACCACCAACAACAATAACAAACAAAACAAAACAAAAAAACCCACAAAACCCCCCAAAAAACCCCAAAAAACCCCAAAACCAAGCAAACAAGAAACAAACAAAAACCCAAACAAACAAACAAAAAACACAAAAAACCACCAAAAAGAACCCCAAAAAACCCCAACCAGCCAAACAAAAAACAACAACAAAAAAACCAACAACAACAACAAAAAAAGACGAAACAACAAAACAGACCAAAAAACCCTTGGTGTGTGTGATATGTATGCAGAGCTTGTCATATCGAGTAATGTAGTGCAATAAGGCTGAACCAGGCGGTAATGGGCTGTGAGGCTGCTGCTCTGCCTCTCTCTGTGTTGTTATTGTTGTTATTGTTGTTGTTGTTGTTGTTGTAGGGGGACCTTAATGGTGTTCTTTAAACAGATGCTTGAGGAGTCCTTCTCCAGTGAGCAGTGATTTAAAAAAAAAAAAAAAAAAAAAAAAAAAAAAAAAAAAAAAAAAAAAAAAACCCCAAAAAGCAGAGAGAGAAAAAAAAGAAGAGAAAGAAAAAAAAAAAAACAAAAACTGGGGGGAAAAAAAAATGCTAAAAGCATAAGATTGGCAGAAATCATTTTTCAAAAGAAAAGAGCTTGGGGGTGGGGACGAGCTGGGAGAAGACTGTCAGGCTGTGGAAAAGTTTAATAAATTCCATGTCACTCTAAAGACCGTCATGTGCAGAGTTGCCCAAGGCCAATAAAACCCGATAAACCTCTGATAGGCTGGCTCTGCTGCACGGGCACGCGTTATTGCTTTGATACCTTGCACAAAAATAGGGTGCTTTTTTGTTGTTTTTTGATATGGTAAGAGGCCTTGCAGTGTGCTGTTCTTTATAAGAGATATATATAAAATCCATGATAAAAACACCAAAGGATTTAAGTGTGTAGCTGTCATCAGTTACTATTTAACTGAGCGAAACATGTTAAAAGCAGCAACAATACAATATAGCAGTGAACGCATGAGAGCTCAGGCAATCTTCCTCCCACATTTAAGAGAAAGTGCTTTTTAAAACTGTAATCTTGGTCGGATTCACGGGGAGGGGGAGCTGGCAAGATGAAGAAAGCAGGGAGAAACATCTCTTATTTTTGTTTAACTTCAGCAACTCATTTATTTGCCTGGTGTGGCAAGCCTTGGAGTATTTGCTTAATTTTTCTCCCAGGAATGGCTTGGCTGAAGGAATGTGGTAATGCTGAAGCCAGCCTGGTTCTGAGCACAGGATGGGGCTCTCACTGGGGAGCAGCAGCATCACCTGTGCTCCCACCTTTGGGTGCTCCAGCCGAGCTCTCCCAGCCTTTATTTCCCCCCTTGGTCCCTGTGGGAGCTGGCACAGGGGTGATTTTCAGGGCACACTGGCGCAGTGCACCTTTGCACACTGGTCAGTGCCTGGAAAAGGGCTGCTGGAGCAGCAACTTCCTTGCTGGGAATCAAAGTGGTGTTTTCACCAGCGTTGAGGCAGTTTTAAGTCCTTGCCTGTGGTTCCTGAGCATTGAAATGACCTGGGAATCTCCAGTAAAAATGGGGTGAAGCTGCCTTGCTCCTGGCCAGTGGTGCAGCACCCAGCCCTGCCAGGGCTGGCCCAGCTTCCTTGGTGTCCTCTGAACCCCAGAAAAATAAAAGGGTATGGAGAGGGCAGGGAAAATAACCCAGATGGGCAGCGTGGGGCCCTGGGTTTCTGTGCCAATTTTCCAAGGCCTTTTGCTTGCCCTGGAGAAGCTGGATGGCAGAGCTGGATCCCCACTGTCCCACAGTGCAGCAGCACCACCTCTTCTCTATTTATTACCCAATTTTCTTCCTCTTTGCTGCTGTTTGCTGTGCTCTACCTGGAAGGCAAATGGGTCACGATTCGAACACACCCAGTGCCAAACTGGTGGATACTTGGGGTTTAATGGTTGTCTCTCTAAGGAGCTGGAAGTGACAACCACGAGTTTGGAACAAGTGCAGGAGCCTGCAGAGAGCTGGGAGTGCCTGCAACAGGGACCAGCTCCCCCCAGGCCCTGCTCTGACTTTCCACATAACTTTTCCACGCCTTTATCTCCTGGGCAAGCTGAAGTTTTGCAGGTTTGGGTGTCTCTACAAAGCTGAATAGTTGGAATATTTGGGCAAGGGCAGTTTGGTTGGCTGCAGGAGGCAAGGCAGTGTAAGAAACCCTTTTTTTTCTGTTGTTATATGAAAAGTACTTGCAGGGTGTCATTTCCAAAGATGAAATTCGGCCCGGGAAGAGCTGCTGTTGAGAAGTGCCTCTCGTTGTTCTGCAAGAAATTGGATTTGATTCGTCTGAGTTATGAACCTTTGATAATCATAAGCTTACCATAGCCAATACATTTTTCTCCTAAACTCCCAGCTGTTTTCTATTATTTTCTCCCTCACCCAGACACGCATTTCACAGGGAAAAACACAACTCCAGAAAAATCCTCCTCTTCCCTCAGTGTCACAGTTGGGCAGGAAGGTGCTCATGTCCAGGCTTTGCAAAATAACACAAATACAGGCTCACTAAACAAGGGGGGTTTGCCTATTTTCCCCCTCTGGAAAGTACTGATTTTGTTTCTGAAGGATCCTTGGAGCAAAAGTTACAGAGCTTGAAATTTAATTCCAGGAATTTGGAAGATCCAAGTTGAATTTCCCTTTGTGCTGGGGAGCTTTGGGTGAGTCACTCAACCTCTTGGCCTTTCCCTGGCCAAACAGAGCCAGGACTTTTTTTTTCCACCGCTCCCTGCTTCTGCCTATTAAAATACAAAATCTTTTGGGTCTGGAAGATGCAGTCCTGGATGGTCCCTCTCTCTTATATTGTATTTGCAGCATCTGTCTGTGGAAGGACAAGCCATGAGCACCCCAGCAGCATTTTACAGAGGGAGAAAATGTGGCTTTATCCAACATGTTGCTTCTGGTGAGATAAACAGTGCTTTCCTGGCAAAATTCCTGTTTGCATAAAGCTTTGCCTCCTCTCTCCTCAGGCTTCCTTCAGAAGGCCACAGCTCAGCTCAGTGCAAGGAGGATGTGCTTATACGGAAGGGGAAAGGTAAAGAAAAGGATCTGGAAATGTTTAATGTTGTCCACATATCAGCAGAGTTCACTCTGTTCATCATAATCCCATTTTCTGCCTCAGACTTGTCATTACTGCCCACCGGATTTGGGGAGATAGCAGCAGGAAATGAGCTGGAAAAACATCAGACAGTTTGGGTCTTTTTGAAAAATGTCATTAACACCTTTAATATATTTAATGAACAGCTAGCAGCCCTCGGAGTGGAGAAGGATAAATTCCCTGGGGGTCAGACAGTGAAGGGAGGCTCTGCTGAAAGGCAGGAGGAAGGTGCTGGGTTTATTTGGGCTGGAGGGCAAGGTGAGCTGAGGGCAAGCCCTGTCTGAATGGCAAAGAGAAGAAGGGAGATGAAAAAGGTAGGAGAGTGTGGTTCCCTCTCCTCAGGGCCCTCCCTGAGCAAACAGAGATGTGCAAATGGCTCCCACCCGTGCTGCCCTGCATCAGCAATATGGCAGTGCTGGCAGAGCTGGTGCCACCATGAAGGTGCAACTCTCACCTGCCTGTTTGTACCTTTGAGAGAGGCAAACCATCACCTGGGTGCACCTCTGAGAGAGCCAAACCATCACCGGGGTGCACCTCTGAGAGAGCCAAACCATCACCGGGGTGCACCTCTGAGAGAGCCAAACCATCACCGGGGTGCACCTCTGAGAGAGCCTCTTGGGCTCCATGGTGAGAGCAGCCTCTGGCTCCCCAGGCTGTGCCTTTGGAGGCCTTTCCAATCAATATCCACCTTTATTCCCTCCCTCCTGTCTGGGCTCTGTTTCTAGGGAGCCACTTCAGGCATCACTTTCCCAACCCCACCTGTGCACTAGGGCAGTCTCCAGCACCCAGGGGACAGCCCTGCCTCCCTCCTCACCTTTGTGCTGCTCCCCATCAGCACAGTGAAATGCACATGGCAAAGGTAAAGCCTCGGCCACCACACTATGAATTTCAAGTTCCTCCTCCAAAGCGTCCAAAATTGTGCAAAAACTTCCTGCCAACACAGTTGTCCCCATCAGCCCCACAAAACCAGCGGGGCTGCAGAGGCTGGAGATGGTGCAGGGAGAGCTGGAGAGGCACAGACTTGCTGCAAAAACTTTCAACCCAAACAATTAAATCCCTGAAAGAATTTCCAAAAGCGCCTAAGCAGGTTACATGCCTAATTCTCTGAGCCCAATGGGACTTGGACATCTAATCTTCTTAGCTGCTTTTGAAAATCTTTGCCAGGTGCCTGTTTGCATGTTTAGGTGCTCTAAAACCTTGGCGAGTCTGAGCTGTAGAGTGTGGTCAGTTTGGGTCAGAGAAGAATTGCAGCAAATCCCATCTGGAGATGGTTATTTGGGCTTAAATCTGAGCTGCACAACCAGCGGGGACCCCAGCCCTGCTGAGGGACACCATATGTCCTTCAGCATTTTGCTTTATTCTACTTTTGGCAGCCTGGCCATGGGTAAGGCAGGAAGGCAGAGCCTTCCCTGTGGGCCCTGCCCAGAGAGCATCAGCTCTGTCAGGTACCACAGAAGGAGACTCTGCTGTCAAAACACTCCCTGTGCTGTGGGAATTTTTGGCAGACCTGGCCCATGGTGACCATTGCTGTGTGTGACTGAAGCTCCAGGCCAGCAGGAGAAAAGGCAAAGCCTCAAAGCAAGAGCATTTCCTGATTGAAACTGGAGCAGAGCAGCTCTTTGTGGAACAGCAACACTTCTGTCGTTGCAACGCTGCTGCAAATCAGAAACCGACTGCAGGAAGCACTGAGCTCCTGGACAACACCTCTGATGGAAGGAGAAACGTGGATTTTCTGGAGCTTTGGAAAATCAGGCTGCAGGTTTTGAGTGTGAAACATAGACCTGTATGAAAATCCTGCCTGTAGGACAGCAAGGACAATCCTGATCTGTTCTGTGGGAACAGAGGGAGATGCTCAAGCTGACAGCATGGGAAGGACTCAGAAATGCTGTGTGCTGGCTCCTTGAAAGCTCAGGAGATCAGCAGCAGTGCCCAGGAGCCCTGGGGATGCCCTCAGTGCCACATCCACCAACCCCAAGCCCTGACAACCTCCCTGTGCTGGGACTCTGCCCCCCCGCCTTTATCCAACCCTTACCCCACCCCCAAAAAGTGACCCCATTTTCTGGGGAATGATTTCCAGTGCAGTAATTGCAGGCTGGAAATTAGACCCCAGCCTTCAAAGAGCGGGCTCTGAAGTGCACATTAGCTCTCTGCCGGGATGAGCCATCCTACCAGTCCCTGCTCGTCTCCTGCCTGAAATTATGTTTGACTACGGGGCATGAAATGTTATTCATCCTTCCCCATCTCCCTCCCATCCGTTTCTATTCAGATTCAGCACCGAGTGGCAGCAGCAGCAGGTATATGAAAAGGATTTTCAGGTGTTCATGTGTCTTTTCTTTCTTTCTTTTCCCCCCGGTTCCCCTTTAATACATGAGAAAGCAGCATGAAAGGCAAAGCAAATGAGAATGGGCAAGAAAGTGCCGGGTTTAAAGCAATCTGTGAGCACGGGGGTGTTGATTCTCTGCAGAGATGGGGCTGTGCTGTGCAGGGTGAGTGGCAGCGTGGCCCCAAGAGCCACCTCTCCCATGGCCATGGTCAAGGCTGGCGTGGAAAGGGTGGTGCCGAGGCAGCTGATGGGCACCAGGTTAATTCTCATTTCACTCCCTGGCAGTAGCAATTTCACGGATCTCGTCATCTGTGGACAGTTGCAGAAAGGGGAGATCAGAAATGACAAATATCTACATTACCTTCAGAGATTAAAATGCCACCAAATGGTCTTTTAATATGAAACCGCTGGTGGTTCTGGGATTTGGTTGCTGTAAGGGACCATTGTCAGTTTGGGATTTATTTTATATTTTATTTTATTTTTTTAAAGAGTAAAACACACTGAGAAAAACATTTAAAAATTGCAGAGGTAGCAGGAATTTGGAGGCTGCCATGAAAAGCAGGCTGGATATCTAGGCTGGACATCTCCCATCTGCATGGATAATTGACAATCATGTATTTTTCCCACCAGTCAAAAACAGAGTTAGTTTTAAATAGATAGAACTGGCTCTTGCCATTTTCTTGTCAGTGTTATCTCATTAGGATCAATACTTTGCTTTGCTTTTCTATAAGCCTGAGAAAATCAGGGGGATGGATTTCCTCTAACAGGATAAAATCCTTGCAAAAGGACTTTGGAGAGGTGAGATAAGAAATTAACATTAAGAAACGTGATCGCTATCGTGCGCTGAGGTTTTGCTGCTGAACCCCACCTGAAGCTTGTTTTCCAGCACATTTACATTTCCAACAAGATACAGCTCTTGCTGATTTGAAGCTGCGGGGTGTAAAAACCCTCCGGGGCTCTGCTTGGCTGAGAATTGCCTCTCCCAGCACGGAGGAAATCCGGAGTGGTGCCGACCTTGAGGCTCCAACGGGACAAGGGCAGGAGGGGATGCGCAGATGTTGTGTGCTTGTAGTTCTGCTCAGGGCAAGTTAAAGTGGAGCTGTGCAAGGCTTTTATTTAGGTTTTTCCTGCTGAGGAGCAGCGGTGGAGGTCCTGATGGAAGAGTCATCCGTGCTTCTGTGTGACCAGAGGGTGCTTTGGGTTATTTTCTCTTGTGTTTCTTCCCTCCCCTCGTCCCTGCTCCTCTGCCCCCAGGTCTGTTCTTGAGCTGTGGGAGGAGGGAAAAGGGGAGTGAGGGAATCGCTGTGGAGCCTGGGTCGGGTGCTGGGGTGCTCAGGTGAGGAAGAGGTGGCTGGCACTGATGCCTGACCAGTCTGAGCTGGGACAGAGGCCAGGCAAAACGAGAGGAATAAAGCAGGGATTTATTGCAAGGCCTTCCAAGGGCACAGCCTTTGGCAATGCCAGAGCCCGGCTGCAGCTCTGCCAGGATGGGCCTCGAGATGGGCACAGAAAAGGGGCCTGGGCACGGGGCTTCACACTTGGAGAAGTTCTGCTCCATTTGCCTCTTGAGCTGAACTGGCCAATTCAGAACTTCCCCTGGCTGCCCTGCCCTGCCCAGCGCTGCTCTCCCGGCAGGAGCTGCTGTGCTCTGCTGGAGGCCGGGACACTCCATAAATCAAAAGCTTCCTGTGCCCTTTGATTAATGCCCAGCATGGCATTGCTGGTGTCCTCAGCCTGGGAGGGAGTGGCAGAGATGGATCTGGAGGGCTGCTGCAATTAGCGTTTGTGGGGCATGGCTGGGGCAGCATTGGGCTGGGGCAGGACGGAGGGAGGGTTCTCTTCCCCACCCTGGCAGATCAGGAAGTGTGAGAAACAACCTGGATCCCGTCTTAGGAGGTGTCCTGGGCAAGGGAAATTTAAGGCATTTAAAGAGAAGAGACAGGGTGACTCTCCAGGCATTTAAGGAGAGTCCTTCTGGTTTGGCTTTGAGAGAAACCAGAGGATGGAAAATGAAATGGGAGGGTGATGGAAGCTGGCTGAGGGGGGTGGGAACTGACAGCTCAGGAGCAAATGAGACATGACAGAAAGGGGGGAGATAATTTAAAAGGCTTGGCCTGATATTGTCCTTCATAGTCATGCCTTGATTTTCTCTTGCTTTGGGTTTGTCAGATCTGATTTTGCACAGAGGATGCAGGGGGGGACTGCTCTGCCCCACATGTGCTGATCAGAGGTGCCCACACAGCCTCCTGTTGCTCCTCCAAGCCACAAGCACGCAAGAAGCATTTGGTTTTAAATGCCTGGAAGTATTTTCACGTTGTTAAAATGACCTCTTCTTCACCACGTGCCTTCTTGAGAGCTGTTGTGCTATTTTTGCTCCAAATTTCAAAACAAATCCCACCCCCTAAGGCAGAAACCAAGAGCAGGAACCATCAGGAACTGTCAGCTTTGCTGAACTAACCCAAAACTGAGATTTCCAGCAAAAGCCTTTGACTTCTGGTGTTCACCTCCAAGCAACAGGCTGCAAACCCCCACCTTCACCCTGCTCCTGGGGCTTGGCAGCTCCCCTGCTGCAGGAGGTGTTTGTGGTGGAGCAAGGGGAAGGTTTGGGGGGATTTATGTTCTGCTGGAGCCTCAGGCAGGCCCAGCCTGGCTTCACCCCACTGCCCACCAGGCTCCTGCATCAGCTCTTGGTGGGGCCTTGAGGCTGAGGTACAAATCTGTGCCCTGAAAGCTGCTGGACACCAACTTTTCCAGTGAGAGGAGATGTCGTGAGCCCCCCTTCAGGGCAGCAAATCTCCCCTTGTTCCCTGTGGTTCCTGGGCTCACCCTGGCTGATTTTCCTTGCTGTGATTGTTTGGGGGGGACAGGCCACAGCCCCTGGGCACTGCAGTCAGACCCCCAAGGGCTGGGAGCAGCAGCTCAGCTCCAGGAACCCACACAGATCCTGCTCCCAGCCCTGCCCAGTGCAGGTGGACCCTGAGCCAACCTTGTGCTGCTCCATGAGGACCTGCCAGGCTTGAATGAGTGCAGGGTGGTCCCTAAGGATGGTGCAGCCACAGCCCCCAGGGTCACTGCAGGTTGGGTGCCCCTCTTCCAGCTTGCTATATAACAATAATCATCATCATGCTTTTAATTTTTAACCAAAACGGCCTCATAAAATCATTTCTTAAGCCTTAGAAGGGCATAAAAGACAAGCTCTAATTTTCCTTCCTGGCCACCTCTTGAGGCTGGTGCCTGGCACAGCTTCTGGCAGCTTTGGAGGCTGATCTTTCCCTGTAGGGCAGGCAGGATATGCCTGCACCCTCTGCAAAGCCACAGGCAGGGAGCTGCCAGGAGCTCTCAGGACAGGGCTGCTGCTGGGAGAGGCTCTAATTGCCGTTCCCCTGCAGAGATTTGCTTTGTTCTCCTCAGGCCAGGCTCTCCTGGGCTCCTGCTGGGCTGTGAAGCTGCTGCCCAGGGCATGGCACTGCAGGCTGGGCACGGACCTGCAGCAGCTCTGATGGGGCACACGCAGCTCTGCAGCAATTTAAAAACCACTCCTCAACCCCCAGCCCCCTGGACAGAGCCAGATGGAGATTAGAAGGGGTTTGCCACAAAAAAAAAAAAAAAAAACCAAGGCATGTCCTGGTGGTGAATTTAGCAATCACAGAGGTTGGTAATTACAGGCAGGGGGTGAATCCTGGCTCACGGGATGCCCTGCAGTGCTGGGGAGCTCCTTTTGCTACTTCTGCTGGAGTGCTCAGGGTGACACTGCAGTACCAGGGGGTCCTGGGGGTGATGTCACACCCCTGGTGAGCCATCCTGGGTGCTGGCACTGGGGGCAGCTCAGTGGTTGTGTCCAAGTCTGTCTCTGCTGAGCTCTGGGTGTGGTGTTAGCCCAGGGGGGAGGCTGGCCTGCTCTGCTCCTGCAGAAACTGGAAAAATGCCTGTCCTTCCTTGGGAAAATCCCACCTGGTCTGTCCCAGGCTGTGGAGGGGGCTGGCCCTCCACCCCAGTTTGAGCTGCCCTGTCAGGGGCACAGTGTGAGGGGCTCAGAGGAGCCTCTCCCCAAGTGCAGGGTGCCAGTGCTGTGCACAAACCTTCTGACTGGGAAAAACCCTGCACAGCTTGAACCTGGTATGAGCTCCTCTTTGATATCAGCTCCTGTGAGGCTCTGTGTGGGAGCTATAGGATGCTCTGTGTGTGTTTAACACTGCAGAGCCATGACCAGAGCTGGAGGAAGGGCAGCAGGACCCCCAAAGCCAGGCCCAGGCAGCAATAAACCCTGTTTGCTGGCCCTGGGTCTGCACTAAACCCTGTGCACACAGTATAGGGATGAGATGCTGAGGCTCAGACCTTTTTCCTCTGGTGTTTCTTCCTGTGGCAAACCAGGGAGAAAGGAGCTCCACGGTGCCCAGGGCAGGGATGGACATCACCAGCCAGCCCTGCCATGCTCCCATCCCCTGTGGCAGCCCCAGTGCCACTCAGCAGCCTGGGCCAAGGTAAATTTTAACTGTCCACACCCCTCTGATGCCCACTTCAATAGGCTGGGTAGGCTGCCCCAGGATCCAGCACACGAGGAAGGTGAGATGATCCTTTCTTAAAAGGACATTGCCCAGTGAATTTTCACAAGGGCTTTGAAGGGTTTTGCTGGTTCTTTTATTTTTAATTGGTTCCCCTTGGAAAACTGGTGCTGGAATCTGTGTCCTTTCATCCTTCTGTGCCACCATTGATGCCAGCAGTGCTCAGAGCTGCACAGGGCAGGCCAGGGGCTGGGCTCACCTCAGGCATCCTGTCCACAAACTGGGTCAGCATCTGACAAAGGGATTTTAGCTGGAACTGCCATCCCCGTGCACAGCTACTGGGGGTGGTTCTGGGGAGGTTTGATTTGAGGAGCCCCACGGGAAGGTTTTCCTTGCCCTGAGCAGCATCCTTCACCTCTGGGGGAGGGAGTGTGGGGTCACAGGGGGTCTGCAGCCATTCCCTGGGACCAAAACCAGACCTGAAATGGCTGTGTGGGTCTGGTGTGTGGTGGGGAAGGGGAAAGGCAGAACTGGCAGCCTGGTGCTGGGGCGAGATGGGGCTGGAGCTGGGGCAGCAGCACTTTGCACTCAGCACCCCCAGGCAGGGAATCTCCAGCCCATGGGAAGTCCCTGAGCAGAATTTTGGGATTGTGTCACTGGGTCTCCTAAATCCTGGGCTCCACACCGGCTCCTTTGGGGAGTCCCCTGCCTGCACCACCCTCTCAGCCATGGGGTGAGACCTGACCACTGCCACCAGCCCCAGCTGTGGCCTCAGGGCCACAACTGATGGATTCCTGTCCCCTGCCAGGCAGGAGGGTCACCCATGGGAGCAGCTGGGGTCTGGCACAGAAGGAGGGAGGGAGAAAAAATATGAGATAGAAACATTTTTAAAATTATTTTTACAAAAGAATGATATGCAACGTTCTTCATTTCCTTCACTTGTGCACAGGTTAGTGCCATGTGGATGTGTGTGGCTCAGCAGTGATATTTCCATTGCCTGAGCAGGTGCAATGAGGCACCACCCACACACCAGCACTGCCACTTTTGCCTTTCCATGAGCTGAGAAGCCCCTCTGGACAGTGCTTCCCTCATCCCCTTCCCCTCATTGCTTCCCCTTTGCTTGTTTCCTGCTCCTAAGAGTCTGTGCTGCTTGGGATGGCAGCTGGCAGCCTGGAGAGGAGGGAAGAGCATTCTAAAAACCCAGCAGGAAAACAGAAATCCTCTGCACAGCAAACTGCCTCCACTTCCACCCTCACTGCCCGGGTTGTGCTTCCCTCCCCAGCTCCTTCCATAGTTCAAGACAAAGGGGATGGTGACATTGTCACTTTTTTCAGCTGCTGCGCGTTCACCAAGGCTTCTGTTTGCTCGGGGCAAGAGGAGGTGATGGGTGTCCCAGCAGTAGCTCTGGAGCTGGCTGGGGATGGAGCCTGGAGCCACAAACATCTCCGTGCCCCTCCACCTCCCCCAGGTAGGCTGCCTGCCTCCATATTTCCTGCTGCCACAGACCTGCCTTTAACGAGTCTTCAAAGATAATGAAAGGACTTACAAAGCTTAATATGAGTCAAAGTGTTTTCAAGAAATGTCAGCTGCCACATGTCTCTATTTAAATAGGGAAAGGGTTTTTTTTTTTTTTTCCCCATCTGTAAAGCACAAAACCACACCGCTGCGTTAATTCATGAAAATGCCATGGAAAGAGGCTGTGAGAAGTAAAAAGGGAAAAAATGACCAGGTCAGCTCCACTGCCAAGGATGAGTGAAGTGCTGAAAGGCTGAACAGGAAACGTGGTGTTTGAAGAGATTTGGTACCTGATTTAACGCCTTCCTTCCCTCTGTAGTTTCTGTGCTATTGTATCGCACACGATGGGCCCTGGAGCAGAGGCTGTGCTCCAGCCGGCACATTTGTACCTTCAGCAGGAAAGAAATATGCAAAAAGGGGTTTTTATTCTTTTTCTGGGGGGGTGAGTGACATTTTCCTTTAATAGCCTTTATCTCCTGTCCTTGTGCAACAAATCTTTCTGGCGCCCAGCTCAGACCTGCCCTCGAACTCTGCAGTCTCCGGATGTTCCCCAGTGCAGACCCCAGACCAAAAGGGCTCCCTCCAGTTCTGTTTGCACGTGGAGAAGGGCCTTGCACCTCCCACCAGGGAAACTGGATGTTCCTTTGAGCAAGAAAACCCTCTGTTTGTGGCAGGAAGGACCCCCAGTCCCCACCAGCTGTGTTCTCTGGTGTTGCTGCACACATGTCATGCCAGGAGCTGGGATCCAGGGGTTGGGATCCAGGGGCTGGGAGCAGGAGCCTGCAGCCCAGTGGCTGTTTGCACAGTGAGATTCCATTAGCTGAGTTACTGCTGTAATTTCCTAATGGGACGAGGAGCACGCAGGAAATGACAGAAGTGTGTAATTAAACCAAGCCTATCTGAGGATCTTCCATTATACCATGGTAATTTCTGGATCTCGACATCCTTCTCTCCCTTTTTTAGAAGTGGGAGAGAAGGGAGGTGTGAGCGTGGTGCTTTTCCCTTGAAGCTGTAGGTAGTGCACCTTTATGGTCATAAATCCCTGATTATTTATGATCCAGGGAAGTTAACCTTCCAAATCAGATTACACAGATAATTCTGTGCCTTGCCTTTAACTGGCTGGCAGGAAGAAGAGCTGCCAGGGAAGAGGCACTAATTCCAGCAGTGGAATCTGTTGTGTATGGGAATTTAGCAACATCTTTCTGAATAAATGGAGAGCTCTCCTTTGGGACTCACTGTTTTTTATTGCAGGAGCCATTAAAACACTGTGAGAGCAGCAGGGATCAGGGCAGCAGGTTTGGTCTATTTGCAGAGGGTAGTTAACCTGGTTATTTAGAGTCCAGCTGTAGATGTTCCTCCATATTCCTGAACTGCAAAGAGTAAAAGCCAGAGCAGTTTGCAAGTTCTCCTTCCACGCTCCATTTCCAGGGCTTGCTGTTCTCTGCCTGCTGCTCAGGGACCTGCTCCTGATACTCAGGGCAGGTCTGCCAGTACCTGCTGTGATCAAACACTGCCAGACCCAGCAAAACATCACAGCACACATGCAGGATTCCCGCTGAAGCAGGCAGGAGCCGACATTTTAAGGACAAATCCAGGCAGCCCAGATTTTGCTCCAGAACAAAGCCCCACTGGAAGATGCCAGGAGGCTGACAGGAGGTGCTGTGCACAGAACAGAGGTGTCTCCTCTAGGGTTATTCTGGGCACAAGCCCTCTGGTGATTGGTGTCTGACACCTCCAGTGCAAAGTTCCTCTTCACTGCGTCTGGTTTTTGACAATGCAGCCCCTTCACTCTCCATGAGGTGAGCACACACTTTGCCCATCCAGGCAGCTTAGAATAAAGCACTGAGGGAAGTGCTGAGGGAAGCATCTGACCAACAAATCCACTATGAAAAGCATACCCTTGCCTTTCCACTTAGGAGAACATTATTCCTGCACCCTGCTAGAGGTCTGGCTGATGATAAATGGGTGCTAATTGGGGGGAGGGAGTAGTTTTGTCAGTCATGGGTCGTGTTACCCATCCCCTCCCCAGATGTGCGGGGAACCTTCGTCCTCTTCACCGCCTGGGTAAGGAAAACGAGAGGCACACCCGGGCACACACAGGGCCGCCTCTCATTGCCAGGGAGATCCTGACACCGCGGGTTTTGTGACCTGCATTTTGGATGCAGCTCACCTAAGCGCAATTAAACTTGCTAATTAGTAAAAGCTCACAAGCAGCAGTGAAGGAGCACGTCCTTGGCATTTGCTGGCGCCGTGGTTTGTGTGTCTGTGCTTTGCAGCTCGGCCTCGCTGGAGTTTTGGTTCCCTTTCTCTACATGACTACAGCAGTATTTTTCTGCAAATTAATCTATTTTAGTGCTTTATTTTTTGCTGGAGAAATTCTCAGCATCAAAACAAACATGGTGTGTGGGTAAGGGAGTGGTGAGGAGTGAGTCCTCTCAGCTGATCCTCACCATGAGCAGAAAATGCCTGAATTCTGGTACAGTTTTAATCCAAATCTGCATCTCATTTTGGATGGGATTAGCCAAACCAATCCCTCCAGTCTCCAGGGTAGGTTGTAACTCATTGAAAAAAATAAAGGAGCATTTTCTTTTTCCCTTTCTCCTTCACTAAATATGCAAACCCCATTCTTTTAACAATTAGTCCCAAACATATTTTTTCTCTTCCCATCTATTATTCCTTACCTGAGCAATCTCCATCTACTGCACGGTGCTTCTTAGATCAGACATTAATGTATTTCTCATAGGTAATCTTTAAATACCCAGGCTGATTTTGTAAAGGGGAAGATGTTGTTGGTCTTTTCTAAATAATTTGTTTTGAGGGAGGAAAGGTTATATGGATTTATTATGAAAATGCAATAATATTTTAATGAGAAAATACAGCGTTAAATATATTTCACGTGTATTTATTTCTAAGAAAACTCATATTGTTCAGTCTTTGGGTGGAAGCCAAGCACTTGTAACAGTTACCTGGCATGATGTGGCCCCGTGACAGAAAGTCTAATGAAGACTTTCTTGATAGGAATGTAATTGTAAAGAAAAAAAATGATTAAAAAATTGGTTCCAGTGCTCTGTGATCCAAGAGTTCATTTGTTTCCTCATTCATGCACTAAACAAGTCCCTAATTAATCTTGAACCTTGGAGAAAGGAGACTAGATTGGCATCTCCTGAATACGAACGTACTTCTCATTTTGGAAAGTTTGAAGAGGCTCTTAAGCATTCTCTTTTAATGGTATTTTTGCAAGGGTTTAAAGTGGCTTCATTAGCCTGCCAAAGCCACTAATTGCATTACCATATTTTTAAACTTAGGAGATTCCTTTTAAAAAAAAAAAAAAGAAATTAGATTAATTTGCTGGCTGAAAGCGCCTGAAGTGTTCAGTGACTGTCATGGTCCTCAGCTGGAGCCAGCGTGGCACCGAGCAGTGTGTGGCTGCTGGGGCTGCCCCCAGAGGTGCCACCCCTGCTGTCCCTCCTGGGCAATTCAGGCAGCAGGATCTCTCACCTGGACATGGAAACCTGCCTGAATTCCTGCCAGCCTCAGTGCCTGAGCCAGGCAGGAGCAAACCCTTGTGCAGGGACAAAGCTGTGCTGGATCTGCTTGGGGTGGAAATGCAGAACCAACTGAACTCTCCCACATCAGCTTTAGCTGGGGAATAAAGTGCTGATTGTGTTTTGAGCATCTTTTCCATCAGTGGGGGATTCTCAGCAAAAGTCCCCCCAGGTCTGGGGGTGCAGCCCATGCTGAGCACTCACCCTTCCACAGCCCTTCCGTGCCCAGCCAGCAAAACCCTCTGTAATCCCTTTAGGAGGAAAAGTGGTGGTGCTGATTAACTCCGGCTCCTCCATTCCTCTGTGCTCTGAAGTGTGAAAGGGATCGAGCCAAAGCCTCAGATGGAAGGTGCCAGCCAAGTTCAAAGTGTGGCTGTGTTAGTCCAGCTGTTCTTATTACAGTAAATAGGCACCTGAACTGTAATGAGGTCACTTCCCTGGATCTTGCTTGTGTGCGGCCCCAGGTGCCTTATCTAAGGTAATATGAATAATACGAACAAGATAAGATAAGGCTGTTAGCCCCAAACAATATTATCAGCCTGTGATTTTAGCTGCCTACCTACTCCATCCTGACAGCGAGGGATAAAAGAAAACCTAAAACTCCAGCCTCGGAGACTTACAAAAGCCTTGTTAAAGCCTGTATGAGAGCTCCGAGAAGAAATATTACCCTGTCTGGGGGAAGGGGGTGGAGGAGAATCAAGGGCACCAAGAAGAAAATACAGCTCACGGTTGAGGGAGTTGGGTTTTTTTCTTCCTTTGCAAATGTGTTCTTGCTCATTTCATTGTGAGCACCACAATATATTATCAGCTTTCACGGAAGTGAAGAGTCGCCGAGGTTTCATTAGTTATGTTTATGCCAATAGAAATAAATCTCTGCAGTCATCAGAACAGGTTTGTTCATACTCCCAGTCCTGGCTGGGGAATTTCACCGGCCACATCCCTGTTGTGCTGGTGGAACAGATATAGTTTGAGATATACTTTGGCCTTATTGATTTGAAGGCTTCTTCATTACTTCTCCAGCACTGCAGATCAATAGCCATGCCTAGAGCAGCATAATAGATTTTTTTAAAAAATCAATTAAGCAGAATATTTTTAACAGAGCCTAGTGCAAAATTCTGTTGCATTTCGATATTTGTTTTAAGGATTGCTGCATTCACCTGCAGACCCTTATGCCTGGCTAAGGAATGGGAGTCTTTGTTTCAGCATCCCTGTGCTGTGGTGTTCAGCCTCCAAAGGAGGAGGAATGACTCAAGATCAGAAACAAGAACCACCCAGCTTTTCTCCTTTGAAACCCATATTCATCACTCCAGCCTTGCCAGAAAGTGAAATAATGTTTGTGGTCTTGGCTCAATCCCTAGTGGACAGTAATTCAGTTAAAATATACCCAAATCTGTCATGCTTTTTCCTTGCTCCATGTCTCTGAACACCAGGAGATGAGCTCCTCTTAAATTAGCTTTCATGCTCGAGGGGTTTCCTTGTGCATGCAGAGCCTGATCCTGCCCCATCTGGGGCTGGTGACAAATTCCCTATTGATTTTGGTGGCCTGGGACTGGGGTCAGGCAGCATGGCCGAGGGCAGCCCTGGGTCTTGCTGCCATCCTGGAGCTGGGAAAAGCAGCTGCTCAGGTCCTGGGGGACTGTGGAGGTGGTGCCTGGCCCTGGAGTTGGCTGGGAATCTTCTGTGACAGATTTTTGCAGCAGTGCAAGTGGTTAACACGGTATAACAGAAGCTGGTAAATCCTTATGGGAAGGACAACACTCATATTTCAGAAGCTTTTCCCCAGCAGAAGGATGTAATAAAGGATTCTGGTGATGTTCTGAATGGTGTTGCTCAGTAAGACCTTTTCCCACTCACAGGTCCCTCAGATGGGGCCACTTAAGGTCATCTCACAGGCAGCCAAAACCAAATTTTCCCATCATTATTCCTCCCTCTCCCTCCTTCCTGCCTTTTCCAGCTCCATACCAGCTGCTCTGGGCTGCCTCAGCCACTGACCACTCTCCCACCATTTCTCCCTAAGCCCTGGGTTGAATTATTTCTCTGAATTATTTGCATGGCAAATGTCACAGGTGGGTATTTTCAGAACCTGCTTTGTCACGTCCCAGCACAGCAGCTGCAGCCACACTGGGCTGGTTTGGCTGGGGCCTTTTTCCTTTGCAAAATGCAAATACTTGTGGCCACGAGCCCTGATGCACTTGGAGCTGCAAACCGTGAGGGTTCCTCAGCCAACCAAGCCAGGTCTGCACGTTGTGGACCTGACACAGCAAAGCCTTAGGGCAGAGTGCAGATCCCACTGCCTGAGTCCATCACCAAGCCAGGCTGCTCCAGCCCCATTGCCAGGGAGATGCTGTCCCAGGGGATGATTTGGAGGATCCAGACTGCTCTGCATTGCTGTTACAGGAACAGCCTGTTGGCCAGGCAGGGAGCTGAGAGAGGCTCCTCAGATGTCTGCAGCTGGGAGGTCTGCAAGCCTCCTGGTTTTCTTCTTTCTGTCATCCACGCGTGTGGGGGATGTGAGAACCACTTCCAGAAAGCCATGTCTTCTCTCTGCTGCCCTGGTTTTAAGTTCAAACATCTCATGAAATCCAAAGAGCTTAAAAACATTGTTTAAACCTGGAAAGGGGAGAGGAGCGAGGCGGAGCCTGAGCACACGGGTTGGAGCCCACCCAGCCCATCACAGCCAAGTTTGAAGGCCAGTGAGGAGTTTTCTGTGTGGGTGTGAGCTGGGGAAGAGGCAGCAATGACAGGGAGCTGCCAGGCCTGCCTGGGGCAGTGGTGCTGGGCTGGGGGCTGTGGGAGGGGTGGGCTGGGGGCTGCCAGCCAGGGTGGGCTGTGCTGGCAGGGCAGGTCGGGGCGGCAGCGCTCGCACACGCGCTCTGTTCATTCATTTTTCATGCCTCATTTTCAGGCCTGCCTGATTTATGAAGCTCATTCTTCCTTCCCCTTGGTTTAAATTTATCTTCAGAAAACAAAGCCGGGGTTTAGAGCAGACCCTCCCTTCCCTTGAGACAGAAGAGCCTGAGTTGGTTTAAGGGCACCAGCTTTAACCAGGGCACGAGTGATGTCCTGGGGACCCGGAGCCTCTTGGGTGAGCAGCTGTGCCCAAAAGTGATGATCTCCCTGCTCCAGGTCCTGCCTTCACCCCGGCCCTTCCAGCCCTTGGTAGGAGCTAAGCCAGCAGAAAGCCACCCCATTTGCCAGCAGTTGGGTTTCCCTGGGAAGCACTAGAGCTGGAATCTGGAGTGGGCTGGGAAACCAGGCAAGGAAAGGCAGTGAGACAGGGAACACGGAGACAAGGGGACTGGCTGGATATTGTGGGGATGGGAGGTCTCCTGCCCCACCTCTGATGCTGCTCCTGCTGTCCCACCAGCCTCTGGCTGTCCCCCCTGACCCTCCCTGACCCAGGGGTGCCATGGCAGGGGCTGCCCCAGCCCTTCCCTCCCTCAGCCAGAGGGGCAGCTCCAATTCCTCGCTGGGGCCAGCAGCTCACTTTGATATCCTGCACTGGCACGGCTCCTCTGGAACTGCCCCATCTCCCTCTTTGGGAACAAGCACAAATTACCCACCTTTAGCTCTCATGTGTTTCACACAGACACCCAGGGAGCAGAGTGAGGAGCTGAAGGGCTCTGGATTAGAGGGAAAACAGAGGTCGTGGAGCTGGGATGGGACTTGCAGCCAGCCTGCTATGGTGGCATTGCTGGAGCTGAGCTGTCCGCTGGGCAGCCACTCACGAGGCCTTCCCCTGACGGCTCAGGGCCACCTGGGGTTTGCCCTTTCCATGCTGCAGAGCTGAGTGAAGTCTCTGGCCCTTCCAAGGGTCACCATGATCCCACAGCATCCCCCTCCGCTGCCAGCTGCAAAGGTGTCACAGCCGGGAACAGCAATTCCCACGGTGGCACTGCCCTGGCACAGATCCTGGCATGCCCATGCATCTTCTGCCGGGCATCACTGACCTTCCCGTGGCTTCTGCAGCATCAGCACTGTGCATAATTACTCAGAGGGCTAAGAAAAGACCTTGTTATTAGGAAGCTTCTTTTCCCCCCCAGTTATCTTGCAGCTAATTTTTCCCCAGTTCTTAATTTGCACCCAGCTCCTCGGAGCCGTTTCAGATCTGTCAAGTGCTCTCTGTGAAACGCTTGTTTTTGTTTGACTAACACGTTCTGGGGGAGGGGCCCGGCGCTGCTTTGGAAGAGCCGGTCTGTTTGCTTTGGTGATAGCAGTGATATTTGGGAGAGACAGATGGAAGGCACTTTTTATTTTCTGCAGACACTTTATGATCCAAGCTGCTCATATTGTATAAGAGAGGCCAGATGCCTTGTTAATTCATAGACATGTTTACAGCATGGAGCTTCTAATAGGTGAATATGAATACTAAATAGTGATTAGTGCTTGTCTGACAGACGTCTCCCTCCTGACTGAAATTGGATCTAAGTTTGACCTTTGGTGAGGGAGGAAGGTATTCTGGTATATTACAAACCTTTATTTTTAATATAAATATCTCTTCCCTGCATGTAGGAAGACAAATCCTTCACAGACAAATCCTTTTCCTTCCCACTGAAGGATGTATTTGCCCTAAAGACACTCCAGCCTGCCGAGCTGGGCCGTGCCCCCTGTCCCTGTGTCACTGTGGAACTGGAGGGGGAATCCTCTGTTGGAGTATTAAGAAACTCAGTTAATGGGGAGTGTGAGCCCAGTGGTGCTTTAGTGCCCTTGAGTGGCATTTTGGTTTTCTGAGAGGGACAGAGGAGCACCATGGCTTTCCCCAAGAATCACCAGGCTTTTCTGGGATGCTCCTGGTTGGACAAAAGCAGGTGCAACCCACTGATGTCTGTGCACCCCATGCAGGGGAGAGGCTGAAGCACCAAACACACAGGATGGAAGGGTTACAGACAGGAGAAGGGAAGGGCAACTGCAGAGAAAATAATTAGCTGAGAGATTTAATTTAAGAACAATCCCAGCACTGCTGGTGGAAGGGGCCACCAGATCTTTCAGAGGATGGGCCATGGTGCCAGGACTCTGCACCCCATCCATGGGGCTTCACAGCACCTCCCTGCAGGACCCAGAGCTTCATGCACGTGGAAAACCCTCCGAGGAGCAGCATCCAATGCATGTTAGATTGTCCTTGCTGTGATGTAACACCCAAAACCCAGCGGGTGGCCAGCACCCCAGGATGGGAGCACTGCTCTGGCTTGTGGCTGTGCTGCTCCAGAGGCAGCACAGGTGGGGGGTGGTTTGTGGCAGAGAAAGCAAGGAAAGAAGCAGCAGGTCTCGAAAGTAGGTGTTATTTTAGTAAACTGCTCTTTAAAGACAAGCCAGCACAGACTTGTCCTCTTTCCTTAAGGAATGGCTCCCATTTGGGGAATTGCAGACTGTCTTTGGGAGGACTGCAAAGCTGAGCTGCAAGGGCTGGCTGGCTGTCAGACAGGTCCCCACACCCTGGGGCTGTGACACTTCTCCCCAGGGACTGCTTCAGTGGCACTGAACCCAGGGGCCCTGGGGAACACAGCAGGGCACCTGCACAGCCCCAGGAGTGCCCCAGGTGACCTCGCCAGGGCTTCCCAGGAACACCCCCTTGACCACACTGGCTCTTTTATGTACACCAGGTATTTCCCAATGCTTTGACTGGGAGAGTTTTGTGATGCTCAGAAACCTGGTGAGGCTTTGGGAAGAACTGAGGAAAAGCTGAGTGTGGAATAGCCCAAATTCCAGGCTTTATGGCTGTGCTGAGCAGTCCTGGTGAGGGACACTCCTCTGCCACCAGCTGGGCACAGCCAGGTGGAGAGATGGTCCTGAGCCAGCAGGAGAACAGAGGCAGCTGGGTGGGCAGCCAGAGTGTGGAATGAGGAAAGAGGGTTCAGGCCCTATGACCCCAGCCAGGCTTCCCACCCTCAGCCTGCCTCCCTACAGCTGCAAGGCAGCAGCACTTTCGATGTCCCTGCATCACCAGAGCATCCTTTTATTGATGTAAAATCATCTCATGCCCATCCCAGGCACTTTTAACCACCTTGGGACCAAGACACAGCGTCTGGATTACCACCCAGGAATCACCCCACTAATCTGAGGGGGGCTGCACCCAGGATAAGGGAGACTGAGCCCAGCCCCTCACCCCCAGCACCCACCGTGCTCCAGCTCCTCCCAGCACACAGCAGTTCCCAGCTGAGGCTGCTCATGGTTTTCGGTGGTTCTGATGGTTGCAGGCACGAGCTCTCAGCAGCTGTGGCAGGCAGAGAAGGGTCTGACTCCTGCCACAGCCCCACTGACTCAGAGCACATCGAGGCAGAGCTGCTGCTTCCTCTGGAGATGCAGCCCCAGCCTGCTGCCTGTGATCACGGCTGGGTGCAGCGCTTGCCTCGACTCGCTTTCATCCCTTTCCTTTTCACCTCATCCTTAAAATTAGATATTAAGTTTATTCCCCAATTAGACCAGGAAAGGATAAAATGTTTGGTTTGGGGGATTTTTAGTTTTATTTTTTCTTTTAAAAGCTCGCTCTTGCTGTGAATTTATTGGGTATTGCTGACAGCAGAGGAAATCCTGTGGTTTTTGCTTTCCCTGCTTGTTGTTCAGATGTGAAGGTACAGAGGATGCCTCAACCCTTGAGTGAGCTCAGCTCTCACATGAGGCAGAGAGAGCACAAAAGATTGAACAAAATCAGTCCCTGACTCTCCTTTCTGATCTCAGCCTCCTCTCTGGTTGGACTGGGAGCTGAAGCAGGAATGTGGTTTTGGCAAACAACCTTAAAAAGTAAATTGCTTGCTCTGTGGACTGAACATCACACTCTTTCTCCTCTAACCAGCTCCTCTCTGCAGGGAAACAAGCTGATAAATGAACAAGGAAAAAGACCTGGCCTCTAGAGCTTAGCAAAGCAAGAAGGTTCCAGGTCATGGGGGCTGTTCCTGCAGGTTGGTGGGACAGATGCTCCTGCCCTGCTCTCACCCTGGAACCAACCTCTGCCTCCTGAGAGGAGAAAAGGGATTTACCACATAAAACACCACTAAGGACTTTGCTTTAGGTACCAGCTGAGTGCACTTTGGTGGCCATAAGCCAAAAGATGTGCATATATTGTGTGTGTATGTATGTGTAGAACATAGATAAGTTTGTTGCAGGTCCTTTCAAGGCAGGCTCTGCCTCCTCCCAGCTGGAAGGGAGGGAACAGACCCACAGCCTCTTGCACTGACATTGGTGCCTCCCCCAGAGCAGACTCCCTGGGCTGGTTCCTGTGCTGGTGTGGGGCTGCTGCTGACAGCTCAGGAAGGTGCTGCTGCCTCCTCCCATCCCAGAGCTGCTTTGGGTCCCTTCCCAAAATGATGTTCCAGCAAATTCCAGCACCCACAGGTGCACTGGGCTGGATGGGACGGGGGGGCTCTGGCTCCAGGGCCGAGGTGTCAGAGGGGCTGCAGGTCTCCCCGTGATGCCCTGCATGTATTTAAACAGGCAGCAGGCAGCAGCAATGTCCTCGGCCTTTCCAAAGCTCAAAGTGACTGCTCCATTCTCTGCCTCTGACATTTCCAGGGGGGCCCTGGCTGCCACACAGGGCTCTGGCTCACAACTCTGCCAGAAAAAAATGATGCTGTTTGGAGCTGGGGTTTTGGCTCAGACCCATCTTGAGCAATATTGTTTCTCTTGTTTTTGAAACCATAATGCACTGCACTTGGTGGTGATGTCAGGTACTTGTGGATTGTAATTACTGTGTAACGCAGCAGCCTGGAGAGGGATGTCTCAGGAGGGGCAGCCTGAGGGGAAGGAAACTTAGTCCTTTATGAAATGCAGATGTTTTTAAAGGGTTGTAATTAACTGGACTGGATGCAGAGTACTGCAGATATAAAAGTTTAACAGGCTTTTGATTTTAAATGTTTGCTGTGTACTTCCAGGGGTCACTCAGTTCTGTGGTGCACGATTTCAGCCCTGTCCGTGCTGCCCTCAGAGTCACCCTTGTGCTTCAGGTTCAGATCTCTTCGTTGTGCTTTTTCTTCTCCATCCAAAAACTGAGGAGCACTTAAACTGTCTGTGCAGGGCTGTGTCCCTCAGCTGTGTCCCTCAGCATGGCACAGGCTGGAAACTGGCTTCAGGACGATGCAGAGAATGAGGCAAGATGGGCAGCGTGGAAAAGAAAAACAAAACCCCCCAGCGCTCGTAGCTGAATAGGAGCGAGCTCTCCAACCCCAAGTTATGAATTTTGTCAATGAAATTAGCCAACAATGTTTGGGAAAGAATAAAAATAAAGCAGCGAGGGCTCAAAGAAAAACTAGCCGAGCCCTGGGAGTGAATGGGGGCTTTGTTCGGGCTCTGGTGCCTTCAATAGGCAGCCTGAAAGCCGGTGAGTCACGGCGCTGCTGCCGGGCCGCGGGGCCTCCCGGAACGGCCGGGGGGAAAATCCGCCGCGCTCCCATCTCACAGGCTGACCAGCAACAGAACCAAGTTAATTTACTGTTAAAGTTAATTTGTTGGGTGAGAGAAGGGAAGCGAGAAGCGGCTTATAATACAGGCAGGAGCAGAGAGGCTGCGGGAAGGGTGTCTGAGCAAGAGCTGTCCCTCCTGTCCGGATAACGGGGGTCCCTTGTGGCTTTGGGTGATGCCTTAAGTTTTTTCCTTTTTTTTCTGTTCTGCTTTAGTGTGTAGCTCTCAGCTGCATCTTAAGTGTTACTAAATTCTCTTCACAGGGTAGTTAGACACAACAATTCTCTCCAGCTCAAGATTCACGGACAATCGTTCCCAACCTCAGGCCCAAAAGCATCAACAACCTAAAAAAGAGGAGGCCAAGCAAGGAGGATGGAACTTCATCATTCCAAGTTATGAATTGGCCAGTTCAGCTCAAGATGCAAATGGAGCAGAACTTCTCCAAGTGTGAAACCCCGTGCCCAGGCCCCTTTTCTGTGCCCATCTCGAGGCCCATCCTGGCAGGGCTGCAGCCGGGCTCTGGCATTGCCAGGCTGTGCCCTTGGAAGGCCTTGACATAAATCCCTACTTTATTCCCCTAATTTTGTCTAGCCTCTGCTCCAGCTCAAACTGATCAGGCATCATGGGTCTCACGGGGCTTCAGGGAACAGCCCAGGCATCCCCGGGGAGATCTCTGCAGGGAGAAACCACCTTAACACAGGAACTCCCTGGCACAGCAGCAGCGTGGTGCCAGTGAAGGGATGTGCGTGGGCCCTGCCACATCCACGGCTGCTCCTGGGGACAGCCCTGAGCCTGGCACCGGGGCCCCAGGTCCATGTCAGCCCGAGCTGGCTGCGAGCCCAGGGCTGTTTTGGTGGCTGTGGCACAGGCAGGGACAGACAGCACCTTGGGCCACACCAGCTGTGGTTTTTGTCCCTGGGGTGTGCTCTGTGGGGCTGCACAAAGGGGTGCATTCCCATGATTTCATCCCCATCCCTGGCCACACACTCCAACCTTTGGAGAGCCAAGAATTGCTCCCTGCACAGACCCCAGAGGGTGAGGATAGCACGGGGAGGGGGGAACAGGGACCATTTTGTGCCAAACCACTCCTGTACATAGCATGGGGTTCTGCAGTGTGGAGCCCTGTGCCTGTTCGGTGGGAGTAGCTGCTGTTTCCAAACAAAGGGCTCCTTTCTTCCCAGCAAGCAGAGGTAGCTGGTGTGAGCTGAATACAACCTGCCTCCAGCCTTTGTTCCGTGCTACCTCGCCCATCCCAGCACTTGGTGCTCGGCATCAGACAAATATACAGCAGAAAAGACACGGGCCATCCCCCACAGGGCTCGGAGGAGCTGCCTAGCTTTGTCCCACCACTCCATCCACGGCCTTTCCCAGAGCAGGGATGTCCCAGCTGAGGGTGGTGGCTGTGCAGGGTGAAGGTCTCCCTGCCTGGCACTGGCTTGGTGAGCCGTGCAAGCTCCTGCCCCCAAGCTCCTGCCCCGCCGTCCTGGCCCCAGGCACGCTGCCGTGCTTTCAGACAGGCACAGCTTGTCTTGGGAGGCAGCTGCTGAGCAGGGCAATTAGGGCACCTCTGGGGTCGCCAGGCTGGGGCCCAGGGCTGCAGCAGGGCGAGCATGGCAGCAGCACTGCTCAGCCCTTGGAGGTGGAAAGCTGGTGCCAAGAGCCAGTGCCACGGACTGGTGTGGATGTCCCTGCTGTGACCCCGTGCCATGAGCTGGTGTGGATGTCCAGGCTGTGAGCCAGTGCCACAAGCCAGTGCCATGACCCAGTGCAGACACCCAGCCTTGACAGGGCTCTGCTGTGGTCCAAAGTGCAGATGTCCACATCAGCTCCCTCACCACGCCAGCCAGTATCTAATGAAGCAGAGAGGCACCAAGATCATTTCTGGCTGACACATTACTTGGGAGGAAATTTTAATGGTTTATTACAGTACTTTAAAATCTGGGTTAAACTCAGAAATGGCACGGCAGAGGTAAATGTCAGACAGCAACAAAACTGTGCCATCTCCCCTTCCCAGCTGCACAAGGCCATGTTGTGACCAAAGCAATCCTCCTTTCTGCTCACATCACCTTTCTGGATTTATCATTTTAATGTTCTCTGGGCCACCAAGCCCCACAGCTGTAAATTAATTTTTAAAGTAATACAGGTTTTAAAACTTCCATCTGCTTTAATGAGCTTGGGGGAATCCTGTTGTATTAAAAAACATGCATGCAATTATTTTTCCATCTTGGGTTTCACCAGTTCCCAGCACCACTCGGAGATGACATCTTCTCCTCTCCAAAGTGTTTTCTTGTGATAATGTGGCATTGTATCCTGATGGTGTGTGTGTGTTTTGCAGCACGTGGGCAAGGCTAGAGAGGACTTCTCTAAGGACGAAGCAGTATCATTAGCAGGTCCCTCGGTGGCTTCCCAGTCACCTTTCCATTAATCCAGTTCTGCATCACAGAATTACACAGGGCTAATGAACAGCTCCAGCGCCAGGAGCCTGGAGGTACCGCATTAACCGGACGTCTCTTTGAACTGTCTGATTTCTGGTGGGAAAACTTCATGGAAAAACGAGATTGTGTTTGTTTTCACAGCCTTCTGCATCTGTTTTTAAATATTTGCTCACAGTAGTTCTGGGCTTTTTTTCTCTCTCTCTTTTTTTTTTTTTTTTTATTAGCAATTAGCCTAATAAGGCACCTTCTCATTGCTTTGCATGTAGATTAACCACTTCAGAGAGTACAAAATAAACGTTTTGCAATGCATGCATGTATCTTGTGGAAAAGATGAGTAACTTGCTTCCACTGAGACAAAGTCCTCTTAACATCAGGGTTTTTCTCTAATCATCAATGCCCAAGATTTTTTTTTTTTTTTGTTCCCCTTTATTTCCCCTAAGACAACTCCTTACAGCATTTGTTAACCTGAATTTTTAACACAATTAATTCTTATTTAGCCAGTGCATTCAAAATTATGATCTTTATAAGTAACAAGTAAATAGCCTGAGATTGTGCAACTTCCTTTAGGTATGTGAGCATTTAGAAGATGCATCTTGATCAGCCTGGCTGGCTCTCAGTCAAACCAGGAGCACAGCCAGTGAGTTGCTGAACACTTCATAGAGATCATCCTCTAGTTTTTCTCCCCCATATTTGTAAGATCGAAACCTTTTCCTGGCTTCTCTGTAGATGTGCCCCCAAGGATGTGTCCCCTAGGAGGTCCCCCTGAGGATGTACCCCCAGTATGTATCCTCAGGATGTGCTCCCGAGGATGTGACCCTGAGGATGTGTCCCCCAGGATGTGTCCCCGGGATGTGTGCCCCGAGGATGCAACCCCAGGATGTCCCCCTGGGGATGTCCCGAGGCTGTCCTTCTGAGGATGTCCCCCGCAGGAGGTACCCCAAGGATGGCCCCCCAGGATGTGTCCCCAGCCTGTCCCCCGAGGATGTGTCCCCTGGATGTGCTGGCGGCCGCTGGCTCCTCCCGGGCTGGCCCGGGCACGGCCCCAGCTCTAATAAGATCAGTGCTGCGGCGCGTTCCCCGAGCTGCGGGAACAATGAGCCTCTGTCCCACACGCCGCCGCAGCGACAACAAGAACCAGGCTGAAAAACAGAGAGGAAAAACAGGAGGAGGGGAGGAGAAAGATCTTCATTCCTGAGCGAAGCTGTGCCCTCGTTCTGCTCCTGCCCGGGCAAAGCTGAGCCGCTCAGTGCCGCAGCCACACCACCATTTATCAGCGCTGCTGAGGGACAGCGTGGGGTTTTCCCTTAGCCACCCCCCTCCAGAGACCCCTTGCTCCTCTCGTGCCCACATAGCCCCTTTCCAGAGCGGGTGACAAATTCCACATCACTGCAGAGGAATTCCCAGAGATACTGGGCCAGGCTGGGTGCAGCAGGGTGTCCCCTTCCCTGCTGGCATCTCCCGAGGCGGGTTTGCTGTGCTGCGCCGGGGGGCAGGGAATGCCTGCTCCTCCTCCTCCCATGAGCAAAGGGATCAGTGGTCCAAACATGGAGTCTAACCAGGCAGTGAAATAGAGATGGATACATGGACACCTCACTGTCCTAAATCACGGAGTCACAGAATGGTTTGGGTTGGAAGGGACCTTGAAGGTCGTCTAGTTCAACCCCCCACCATGGAGGGGTTGGAACGACTTTTGCTGTTAGAGGTTTTTGCCTAAATGACAGCTGCAGGTTCTTGGGGAATTTGATCTTCCTCCCACCCTCAGGGCCGGGACCAGCCCAGGGTTTCCCGCTGAGCTCCTGGCCCCGCCCCAGGCTGGCTCCCCTGAACGCTCCTCATCCTCCAGGAGTGTGGCCACAGCAGAGCCCAGGGCTGTCGGCGGGACAGTGATGACCTTGGGCCAGCCAGGCTGTGCCGGCCCCACAGCCCATGGATTTCCTTCGGAAAGGGTTTTAGGAGAGAAGCTCTCAGGAGAAGGTCCTTCCAACGAGGCAGGAATCGTGCTCTTCCCTGCTGCTTTTTTGCCTGAATCTTTCCCCTGGGCCAAGCAATTAGTTGGTGTGACTCAGTGGCTTTGATGGAGCACTGCTGATTTACACCAGCTGATGAGCTGCTCTGATTTTCTCATAGAAAATCACAGTTAGGCTGTTACACTTAACCTGTACTAAACTGTGCATGAATGATTTATTGTGTACTTCTCATGCAAATGACATTAATAGACTCTGTCATACATAGGAGAAGATGCTAGAAGATTACTAAAAGCTGCTGCACTTAAAAATGTTTCAGAAGAAAATAATGTCTTACATTGTATTACCTGAGAAATCCATCTGATCTCCCCTTGAAACACGAACATGAGAGAACAGTGTGAAAGTTGTGCTGCATGGTGTGCAGTACCTTGAGGCTGTAACAGAAAAGCTACAAGAAGTATTTTAAAGGAATATATATGGATACCCAGAGCTGCATTACGAGCAGGGAGAGAGCTGTTTTCCTCACGCACATCGTTCAACCTGCCTCGTGATCCAGGAGTGTTTGATGACTTCAGGATCAGACTGCAGAGAAGAAACAAACCAAAAGCAGTCCTGTCTAATTAACTGAACATATTTACATGTGTAAAACTCTCCTGTAGTCCTCGTAATGACTAATGCATAATTATGCACAGACAAATCCCCACAGTAAACACAAATATTTTTGTTTGCGATTATTTTTCTCAGGAGAGCTTGGCAATTTGTCAGGGCTTTGCCGAGCTTCTCAGCTGAGCCGAGAGTGGTGTGGGCAGCAGGTGACTGCTGTGGTCACCCTGGGAGCCCTTTCAGCCATGCAGCAATAGAGGAGGGCAGTTTTGGGCTCACAAAATGCCTTTGCATTGAGAAATGTAGATTTATGGAATCATAGAATTGTTTAGGTTGGAAAGAACCTTTAAGATCAAGTCCAAGCACTAACCCAGCACTGCCAAAACCACCACTAGACCAGGTCCCTCAGCACCACAGCTACACGTCTTTTAAATACCTCCAGGGATGGTTTGGATCAAAACAAAGTATTTTGCAAGTTAATTCCAATTCCATGGAAGTACTGTGATTTCTCCCAATTTCAGGCAACATTCACAACCTTTTCATTCAACAACCCTCTCTCTTTTGTGCTGTCTCCCCCAGACTGCCAGGATGGAACAGGCTGATGTGTGCTCATCCTGTGTAGATGTTACCAGGTGATGTTTGTCCACAGAGAAAAACCATGTCCCAGTGGCTCCTTCCTCTGTCCATGTTCAGTTATCTGAGTTGCAGGAGCCAAGTAGGATTTGTACTTTGTACTTTGCCTTCAGCTTTTGCTGTCCTGGCTCACCCCAGGGCATTTCACAGCTCAGCTGCAGGGACAGACAAATCTCCCCTGCCCAGCCCCTGACCAGTGCCTGTTTGACACCAGCCCTGATGCCCCTGGTTCCAGTGGGGCATCTGTACCAGAAAATCCATCGTGTTTGGATTCTACACAGCACACTGTGGTGTCTGGAAGGCTGTGGGGAAGCAGAGCAGGGGCAGCATCCCCAAGCCAGCACTGCAGCAGGTACAGGCAGCTGTGGGAGTACCCTGAGCTCGCTGCAAGTGTGGGAGCTCTGATCCACCCCACTGGTGTCACATCTCCTCCCTGTCCTGCTGTCACCTTGCCTGGCAGCCGTGTCACACCTCACCCCACACTGGTGCCTGCTCCTGAACCCCACCAGGATCTCGGTCTGCTCTCTGAGCCCTTTGTGCCTTGTCATCTTAATCCATGGAGCCAAGCAACCCCCAGTGATAAATTCATCACTTAGTCACTGGCTTTCCTCCTAAAATCCTCTTCAGGGAACAATTCTCCCATGTCTGATACAGTGACTAATTGATAACTTTCTTTAAGGGGACTGCACAATAACTTTCTTTAAAGCAGTATATTATGATCAGTGGGTTTTCCAAGGAGTGTGCTGCTCTCTGAATTCTCACCCTCATTATTTTAATACCTCTGTAAAATGGATTTCTAATGGATCTATATTGCCATAAAACTTTAGGGATGGTGGGTGGGTGTCAATAAATTCTTTGCAATCTGAGCAGCTCTGCCAGCCGGGTAGGGAGCAGAGTGACAGGCTCTGGGAAGAAGCCAGGTCTTGACTCAGGATTGCAGCTTCCAGCGGTGTGACCTTCCCTGGTTTGACCCCATCCTGCTGTTTCTGAACACCTTGCAAAACTTCATTAAGCAACATGACTAGTACCTGTCACAAGCAATTCTTTCTCTCCCACCTCCTCACCCCAGGGATAAGTCATATCAGCTCTGTCAGGAATACAGAAGCTGCCCTAGGTACAATCCAACCCGGAGTGTTGCTACCTGGTGAGTCTGTGCACAGCAACAGTCATCACATCACAGCGTTTTCACCCAAAGTTCCTAAGGCAGGCAATAAATGTACATTATATTGGCATCAATCTCCTTCAAAATGTCTTCTGCCACCGACAGGGAAGGAAGGCAGCAGCCAGGATGCCCAGCTTAATCAAAGAAAGAAAGAAGTGGATGTTATGGCCCTCTGAAGGTTTTACAGAGGTTAAATTATTCCCATGTGTATTAGCCAGGACATTGGGAAAAACTCTTTTACCACTGGATCCATCTCCTGGTCTTGTAAAAACTGCCCAGGAATCTTATTTTTGTCTCATCCATATGGGCTATCATGACTCATTTTTACCTTGAACACTGAAGTTGCTGGCCCAGCAACTGCTCAGAAAAGAGCTGCAGCTGTAAGAATTTGCCATTCTGCCATCCTTTACCCTGAAGAGCTCCCAGGATAAGGAGGTGATGGACTGAGGGTGATGCCCACACTTAGCACATGTGATATAAAGAAATCCTCTAACAGAAATGTTGGAGGCTGAAATCTGTTCTGTTGCCTTGTTCCACTGCCAGCGTTGGATGACTGACATATATTATACAGTCCTGCTGCAGAACCCCACCAAGGGCTGGTTTGTGCTGAGGAAATGGAGTTGTGTTGCCACAGGCACTGCAGAACCAGTGTGGGAGCAGTACCTGGCCCAAGGACTGGGGTTTATTTTTTAACTTAAGTATTTGCAAGTTCTCTCACCACTGCTTTGATAGCTGGTGGGATGCTAGAAGGTATTCTCCCTACCCCTGGTTTCAGAAGGATTTTCATCCCTTAGCTGTTTCTTGGGTGGAGCTGTTGGAGCTCCCAAAAAAGATCAGACTGGTATACACAGCAAATTAACCTTTTTGGGGCCTGCCCCAACTCTGCTTTTTTTCCATTGGGATGAGACACTTGCAAACAAGTAGGAAAACTAAAAGCACCTTGACTTTTCAGCACATCATGAAAGCAGCTCCAGTGCTTCCCATACATGCAGGAGGCTCTGTTTGGGGTGAAGATAAAAATCTACAACCTGATTTTTAGCTTGGAAAAACTTTTTTGGAAAGGTTTCTTTTCAGCAAAGAAGCACTGGCAGCTTCCTCCCAGTTCATTGAAATGTTGGGTAATCAGGGGTTTTTCCCTTTCTGCTGCAGGGTTTTTATTACAGACACTTGGCTTGGTGCCCTTGTCAGTGTCAGAGGTGACAACTCCAGTATTTCACTGGGGGTTTGCATGCTCAGCAAGGGTTTTCTGTACAAAATCAGGGGTTTCTGTAACATTTGCAGATGTTCCTGGATGATGAGCTCTGTCTGTGCCACTGGAACACTCTGTGTCTTCCCTCTGCTTGTTCCAGCCCCCTGTACCAATAAGCAATGACCTAAAAAACAGAGGAAGAAAGGCTGATTAATGGCAATACTTTTATTCTCAGAAGCACAAGGGGAAATTTGCATCCCTGCACATTCCTCTAGCCTACAGACTTAACTCGAGGTGCCACATTCACAGGTTCCAACCTCTAAACCATTGCTTCCTCTGCCCAGAATAACCTATAGGGTTAACTATGGGGTGAGCTATGGGGTAAGCAAATCCTGGGCTCTGAGCCCTCTGTTGAGGGCAGATTATGTATTTATTGTAAAACAGCTATTGATAATAGGCAGCACATGTTATCATTGCTGCTGTGGCAGGCGGGGTAGGGAGTCATGTGCTTCTTACTCGCTTTTTGGCCTCAGGACACTTGTGTTCCTGTTTGTACAATAGCTCTGCTTGGAGAGCAAGAATAAAAAATACCGTGTTTTCCCCCCTGTCAGATTGCTGTTTAGCATTGTGCTACATCTCTCTCGTGGGAAATACAGGTTAGAGACTCTCGGGTTGGGGAGGGAATTGAATCCAGATGTGTTTTCTGGGCAAATGTTTCAAGTATTTGGTTGTTACACAAAAAAAAGGGGAACCAGCTCATCCAAGGCAGGGGTAAGTGGTGAACTGTCAGACTCCTGTGATGATACTCACCACAGTGGGTTTGCTGATGTGAGATGTCTGTGCCAGACAACAGGAGTGCCAGGTTTTCAGGAGCCCTTTCAGCTTTGGGCCAGTGCCATGGAGAAGATATTTCATAGCTGGTACAACCACCCTGATGTGAAGGTCTCACAGCAGGGCATGGTTCCAGCAAGTGGGAGGAAAACATGGGGAGAGAAACATGTTTTGGAAGTGAGTTTTTCCAATAAAAAATGATGCATAAGTTCAGTACAGTTCAGTAATGGTTGAATTAAAGATCTTTGAGGTATTTTCCAATTTAACACTTCTATGAGTTTGGGATTCTATGATTCTATAAGTGTTCACCCTAAAGCTACAATTTGTGGTAGGGTGGCCAGGAGGGATATGCTTGCATCCTTCAGAGGGACTTCATACAAATGGCTTGCACATTCATATTTTCCTTGGGAAACTCAGGAAGAGCCCATGGGATCCTGGATCCTGGCTTCCCAGAGCAATCCTGCCCACCCCACCTCTGAACATCAGCTGAGACAAGGGAGAGCCTTGGAGCTGTAACTTCATTTTATGTGGGCTCCGGGAAATCCTGTCCAGCATCAGAGACTGGACAGGATTGTTTTTGTCACTGGAGCACGGCCAGTGCTCGAGTTGGGCTTTGTCATTAATTTTGTGTGCTCTTTATTGCTGGGTAAAAAGTGCAAGAAGTGCTTGGTGACGATTTTGTGCTCGGTTGGACGATACAAAACCAAGCAAGAGGTGTAAAGTGTAAAAGTGGAGAAATATTTTGCCTCGGTGTGGTTGAGCCACCTGAAAACAGCCCTGAATGTGTGAAGACCTTTGCTTAGCTGGCCTTTGTCACTCTCAGCAGAGGAAAGGCTGTACCTGTGTGAGTACCTGGCTCTTTGTGCTCAAAGCCACCCACCCAACACACCCAGTGCCCTGGGAACACTTTGATCACAGCTCTTTCCCAGAGACAGGCACGCTGGGGACGTGGAGGTTTACAAGGCAGCAGTGGAATTCCTCCTGCTCTGCGAGCACTGAACCGCTGCCATCGTCTGTCCCTTTTCCTCCCCTTCACACCAGCTCACATCTGTTCTTACTCACGTGTGACAAAAAGCCACTACCTGAGCACTGGGGGGAAGGAGAGGCTTCAAAGGCAGCAGCGGCAGCCCTGAGAGATGGCTCCTGCGCTGGAGCAGCTCTGGAAAAACACAGCTCAAGGAGAAGCCTGTGCCCTGCCAGGGTCCTGTCAGCTCAGACCGAGGGGCAATTAGGGGACAGCTGTACCATGCGTGGTGACAGCAGCCACCAGCTGCTACAGAGCCTCAGCTCATGGTGCTGGGGGGAGGAATGTGCCTGGATCTGTGTGAGCTCCCAAGGAGAACAACCAGGGGAGTGGGAGGGCAAAACCCCAGTGGGAAACCAAAGTAAGGGGGAAAAAAATCAAAATTACATTGGAAAAAGCCCTGTATTTAACAGCGAAAGAGCTCAGGTATGACAGGAAAGGTTTAGTACAATGTGTTTTTACCTGTTAAGGATGGTGTTTTAGAACAGGGGTGTCAAACACAATGGGCTCTCTGTGGGGCTGTGGTTACATCATGCTTTTGATAGTAATTTTGACAGGGCCAAGAAAACAGATTAATACGCAAATCACTTTCAGTTTTATTCCATTTTGACATTTCAGGGTCTCCAGCAACTTGGCATCACTCTGAGAAGCCAGAAATATTTGTGTGTTAAAAGTGTGTTTTGAATTACAAATATTTCAATGTTCACAACACATAATTTAGGGAACCAGGAACATTCCTTGGCACAATTGCCAAGCAGAGTTTTTGGTGCAGGGCAACCTCCTGTAGGTGCATGATGAGGATGGTGTGCCATAGGCAGGGCATGTGGCTGCTTCTGTTCTGCCTCTCTGGAGTGCCTGGCTGATCAGGAGAGCAAAATCTCCTTGGAAAACAGCGGTGATGAGCTGTTGCAGCTCCGGGGCAGGTTGGGAAGGAGTCTATAGGTGCTGACCTACATTTAAGCAGGGAGTGTGAGGGGAAGCTGAGCTGGCCCTTGGGGCAACACAAGGGCATTTTACCTCCATGCCAGGTCTGCTACCATCCTGACGCATGAATTCACTCCCGGTGAAAGGTGCCAGACTGACATTCAAAATGTAGGGGGAAAAAAAGAAAGCCTTGTTCTTAGTAATTCTTTCCCTTCTTTGTGCTGATGAAGTACAATGGGACATTTAAATCTGATTTTTATAACATTTTGCATTGCTGTAGATCACGGTCTGACCTGAAGAAGACACTTTGTTCTGACTACAATGATCTGATATTTCATATTTTAGGGGTTTTTTTTGTCTTCCCCGTAGTGTTTCTGTTGCATTCTGGCACATTATGGGCTCCCTCCAGTGGTCAAGGGGCTCCGGGCTCCTGGTGCCGTTTGCCCAGGGGCTGGCACAGGGTGGCTTTGGGGCTGGCATCACAAATGCCAACGGGAATCATAGCGGGGCTGTTCTTCTGTGAGCCCAAATCCCCTGCTGTGGGTGCCACCCCACCGGCAGCAGTGACAGCCCTGCTCTGCAACCCGTGCTCCATTCAGATTTAAGTGGAACGGCCTGAGCAAATAAAGATTCGGGCTCTGGATTTCCTTGCAGTTCCCAAAACGTTCGCTGCAGAAGGGGGAGAGGAAACAGCAGAGGAGAGAGAACCGGAGAAGATCTGCTGAAAGACCCAGACACAACAATTTTAGCTAAAATGACTCATTTTTGCATTCCACTCTTCCCGTGGTATTTTGAGACAAGATCCTGACTTTCTCCTGACGGAAACAGTTAATGTGGTTATTGTGGGGGACAAGTCAACCGCTACCACTCTGAAATGTGACATTTCCACCTCCTCTCCCCGACGTGCGCAGTTCCCGGCGGCTCCCCCGGCTCGCTCAGCCACCGGTGCATTTTAAATATCGGAATAATTTTTGGAGGCACCTGGCTAGGACGGGGATCCCCTCCGATGGCCGGGAGCCCCGCAGGGCTGTGCAGGAGGGTGTCCCGCAGGGCTGGGGACACCCAGGGACACCCCGGGACACCCCGAGAGTGTAACCCGGGTGTGTCCCTGCACGTGTGTGCTCACAGCGCTGTGCACACCTTCACCTGAGTGTGTGTGCTCGGCACACACAGGACACATGCCAGGGCACGGATGGATCCAGAGGGACGCATGGTTAAGGCAAGGGATGCTGTCAGAAAGAGGGGGGGCTCTTGGCAACTCGGGGTGCAGCAGGACCGTGTTTAACCCCCCCCTTTCCACCCCCGGACCGGCCCCCACAGAGCCCCAACCCGCGGGGGTGTGTGAGGAAGGGTGAAGGCACCGACATCCATCTGCACGGGCTGGGGGGGAGCCCCTCTGCACCCCTTTGGGGAGGCAGCCCCTTTATACCCCTTTGGGGGGGGTACAGCTCTCATGACTCCCCCGTCCCCGGGGAGTGTGAGGAAGGGGTTAATGCACCTAATGCCGTTTGCCCGGTGTGTGTGTGAAGGCACCGACATCCATTTGCACGGGGGTCGGTGTGAAGCCCCTCTGCAGCATTTGGGGGGGGACACAGTTCTCCCTTCCCCTTCCCACCTCCTCGCGGGAGATGTGAATGCTCCGACACCCATTTGCCCAGGTGTTTGTGCTTGTGCGTGTAAAGCCCTTCTGCACCCCTTTTGGGGGGTACCGGGGGGGGGCACAGTTCCTCTACACCCTTTAGAGGGGG
>WEKY01008964.1:2473-89793 GCA_013390045.1 Picathartes gymnocephalus | reverse complement strand
TTTTTTTTTTTTTTTGAAGAGTAGCATGTCTCTCTCTTCCTCCCAATAAAAAGGCTTCTGTCACTGCAGGCAGCTGTAAAATAACTGGCTGTTCTTGCATCTCAAGGTTCAGGGTACCAGGCAAATCTGAGTGAGTTTTGGTCTCAACCCTGGGTGTGAATCAGCGCTGTAATTTTTCGGCACTGAGGTCTTGAACGTGGTTGTAATTCAAGTTCATAAAATATTAGAAGCCCTGACGGTCCTGAGGTCTGGTTTCTGGAGCTCTTCCCCGTGGGTTTGCAGCCAAGGATGGCTGAGAGGGAGAGCAGTTATCTTGTGCTGCAGCAGTGATGGTTTATGGCTGGGTGCCCAGATTGTCTGGCTTTGCACACAGCTTTATAGTTTGCCTTTGAGGGCTGTGGAGGAGGTGGAAGTCATTTGTAATAAACAGCTATCTGCAGTCTGCTTTTTCTGGGGTTTGAAATGTACAGCCATTTAAAAAATTGCAAACTAGATGTACATTTACTTAGATTTCAGTCCAGAACTTCTGTGTTTTAGGAGCTCGGTTATGAGAAATGGTAACAATTGGTTATTGCTTTGTATTGAAAATACCTAATATTTATCCCTTGGATGTTTGGGCTGCTTTTAAAGCTCTGCATTGCTAGACAATGAGATTTTCCGGGGGTTTTTTTTATTTGAGAGAAAAATTGACTTGTCAAATTGGTTGGCATCCTTTGTGGTAATTAAGCCCCAGAGAAAAATATGTTTATATATCTCAAAATAGTTATCATGCAGCTACCAGCTATAGGCTCATTTAGGAAAAGATAACAGCCACCCCCCTTCCACCACAAGGAAAACAACCACCCTGGGCTACGTTTAGTGGCTACCCAGGGGTGTTTTCCGGAGGCAGAGCTATTCTTCCCTCCACTTCTCTCCCCCCAGCTTCTTGTTCGTGGGATCTGTGCATGTTTTTCCATGCAGATTTTCTGAAGGGATGGTGGTGCTGCCTTTGTTATGGTCTTGGCCAAGAGGAGTCTCTTAGAATGGCATTACCTGATTTTTCTTAAATGTGCTGTTTTCCTTCCTATTCCTTTCTTCCCTTCCTGTGTTCTGTATGCACGAAGTTTACAGTTTTCTCTCTCATCCTGCATTTCCAAGGCTTCCTGATGGGAAGGGGGAGAGCTTTTTGTTTTGGTGGAGGGATAAGGGAGAGTTTGTCGTGGCTTGGATACATTCTGGGTGGCCAGTACATCCAGGGATCGATTGTTAGTCCAGGCTGACTTCTGCCAGGTCTGTTTTAAGCTCAGCCAGATATCTGTGTTGTGTCAGTTTGATTTCAGTCCTGCTCAAGCCTCCCGACTCTCAGGTCTTTTAGTTCTTCAGAATTCCAAAGTGTTTTCATGGCTGATGCTCACGTCATTCATTGGTGCTGACAATGGAGATCATTGTTTTTAAACAGTAGCTGGTTACTGGTAAACAAAAGAGCATCAGCCCAGTGCTTTAACATAAACCGTTCTAGAAAAAAGGAGCAGTTCAGGGAGAATGCCAAGGGGAAAAAAAAATCAGCTGTACAGATGCATAATGTGCCAAGTGCCATTTTCCTGTGCTCCCACAAGGTCACTGATAGACCACAGAAGGTGGTCTTGGTGGTATTTGTAATGTTTTTGCTTGAACTCAGTGTATGTTCACAGTAGCCTTGGGGATGATCCTGCACATGAAATATGAAGTTAAAAACTTCAGTAGCACTACAGGCATAACCTAATGGGGTGTGTGTGTGTAAATCAAGTAAGTTTTTTTACACAAGTGTATTACCAAAGGCAAGAGCAGGATTCCTCATTATCGCTCTGCTAACATCATCCTGTTGATCTGCAGGCGTCAACTTCTTCTCTCAGTGTTTTTAATTGCACTTTCCAAATGCACAAACTTAACAGAGGAGAATTGCTTCCAGGGTTTGTGTTGTCTGCATTTTTACCACATCATCAGCTTTGAAATGGGTGCTGCTCTTGAAATTCTTTCTCTTTCAAAAGATTCTCCATCTCTGCAAATCTAATCATCCTTATCTCCTTATGCTGTCATGGCTGGAATGCTGTAAAGTGCCCAGTATTGTACCTCATTCCTGTTTTGTGATGCAGAAAAAATTACTATTTTTAAAAATAACCTGTTGGCATACATGTGCTGTTTACATCTTCCTGCCTATGAAACTATTTGGTTTCTTTTTGCTGATATAAACTATAATGAAGTATATGTTTACCTTAAGTCTTTCAGGAATAAATTAATATGGAAGATGCAGCATCCTCAGATAAGGAAGGAGGAGAGCCTGGTGGTAGCAAACTAAATGCTATCTAATGTTTTCTAGTATGATCATAATAAAATATAGCTGTCTGATCCAGGTGTGGAGCTAAATTTGGTCTCTTCCAGTAGTAGAACTGCTGCTGTTAAGGCACATACTCCCTGTATTAAATAGCAGTTTCAGGTGAAAGATTTCCACTTAGTGGAGCTTGGTGAATGTGTAATTTTTACTATATCTGTTTTTATAATCAATGTCACAGAACTCAGCTCCTTCACTTGAGAAAAGAATGGTCTGAGTAAGTCTCATTATACCAACAGTGGGTTAGAGATGTCAGTCTTTATACTCTCCTACCACATTTAGATATAATAATTGAATAAAGCAATGGTTGGCTTAGTGGATGGATGTTTACATAATGATTTTCTTGAAAAAGACCCTCAACTTTAATTTTTTCTTATATTTGTGAGAATGAAATGTGCTTCACAAATTTCTAGGTGAAATACTGCAGTGATGACAAAACTCATTGCTTTTGAGGCCAACAACCCAGACTGATAGATATAATCTATTTTATCTGGGTGATATTGCAACATTGATAGTCCAACTGCACTGAAATTGTGCTTCCATCCTCCCCCATCCCCAATCCCTCAGTCAGCATCCAGACAAGCAAGAGCTGCTCTTTCTGGAATTCTGTCTGCATCTACTGATCAGATAACATACTTGGAGACATATTAGATATATTTCTGAGAATGTTTGCTCCCCTGGGCATTTCATGCACTAAATGAAAGCATAAAATAGTTATTACTAAGATCATAATTGACCATAAATTGATTTCCAAAGTGGTATTTACTGCAACTAGTTTTCCTGTCTTGAAAGATCATTTATGGCTATTTCCTTTCCCCATTTCTCCCCCACCCTGTCTCTCCTCCCCCATGGAGCTGCTATTCATTTGCTAAGTTGAAAAATGGTTGATGGCCCATTCTGATGCTGGGTGTGATATTCTAATTTATGCTTTTACTATGGAAAGTGAAGTAGAGGAACAGAGAAGTTTATTTCCATTAAGTTCATCAAGTTTTAAGGATTACTCTTTCAACACTGCAGAGCTAATCTTTTAAGCTCTAGTAGGTTTGTGGAAGGAAAGGTGCTAGCTTGGATTATGCTGTTTCCTTAATTTTGGATCATAGGATAAATCTTTTACTGAATCCAGTTTCCATCCTTTTACTGAATCCAGTTTCCACCCTAAAGATAGGTACAGAGTAATTGTTTCTTATCTCACTCAAATTATGTTGCTGTCTTAATTTTCAAAACAGCATTGCAGCTGAAGACGCAGTGGAACAAAAACTTAGTAGCTTAAAAATGTATTAAAATCTTCAAAGTGTTGTATTGAAATGACATGATCATTGTGAACAGCATGTTTTGATTTTCGTAGTGAAATACTAGGAGTGTGTAAAGTGCACAAACTAAGTAGAATTTCTTCATTTGTGCTTAAACTTCCACGAATTTGCAGTGCTCAACTTTTAGTACAGTTTATTAGTGTATAGTGTGTTTTGTCTTCCTTGACTTGGATCAAATTTGGTGTTAACCTCCTGCCGAGAATTCCAGGACCCCTGACATTTTATTGTGACTCTTGATTAGCTCACCAGGGTTCCTGCTAAGAATTCTTCTTTCATTCATTTGATAAATTGAATTCCCTATTCACAGTGCCTTTAAATAGAATGGTATTTGGAAAACTTGAAGACAACAGCTTGAATGTTCAATGAGCTCACTCAGCAAATTTATAAATGCAGAAGAAGGAAATTATGGGTTTTTGTATTCTGAAATCTTCTAAAAGAATAAACATTTTACAAAAACTTAGGTCTCCATCATCATTTTTGCTTTAAGTGTATTTCCCTTTTGGTTTTTAAGACAAGGAGTCATTTTGACTTCTCTTTTCCCTTTTTCATCTTGTTTTGCCTTGTTGTGTCAGGAGCTGTGCATTCACCTTCTGTGTCCATGTGGGAGCAGGTGTGATGAGGTGACACAGCACGGAAGGACTTCAGCTTCCCAAGGCAGTGTGTGTGTTGTTGTGTGGAGAGAGAACACCTCATCCTTCCTACCCCAGGCTCTACAGCATGAGGAACAGTGTCCTTATTTTTTTCTGATTGTAGATCTTGAGACCCCTTTCCTGTGAGGCTGCTGTGCTTGACTCCCCCACCCAGGTCTCTCCATGAGCTTCCTGGAGTCAGGGCTGCAGCAGTGCCCTGCATCTGCCACCACTCGTGCCTCCCGAGGTGACACCTGGAGGTCTCAGTGCTGTAGTAGCAGAGGTCCCAACCCCCTGTCTTCCTAGAGATTGGCTTCTACAGCTTCTGCCACACATCTAGGAAATTATTTTAATATCACAGGAAAACCTGGGCTGGAAGGGACCTTAGGTCATCTCAGATGGGCAGATGAGTGTTCAGGTCAAGTGACGTGTGTGTCTGGTGACTGCTGCTCCTCACGGTCCTGCTGGTGTGTGTTGGTTATTCTCAGACATGCCTGGTGCAGTTTCCCTGCCTGTGAGTAGGAATGAGGGCAGTGTGTGTGTGTGCTCTTTCCCCTGTGCCTGTGGCAGGAAGTCTGCCTAAGGAGAGGCATTGCTCACCTTCCTGGTCGTATTTAATCACACTGTGAACCACTCATGAACACGGACACTCAATGAACCTGTGTGCCTGTGGCTGCTGTGAGCTGGGGGTCTTTTGCTGAAGGTGTCAGCACCACCTCATTCTCAGAATAAGCACAAGAGCAGCACCATAAACATATCTGTCTTCAGGGTAAATTGTGTTTCCTACTTTTTGATGCTGTAGGTTGAGTGTTGTCCAGCTCCAGCTGTGGGAGATCCCCAACCTGATCATCAGCTCTGGCAATAAATAAATTCACTGTGCTTTCACCTGCTGCTGACAAAGTGATTGGGCTCAGAAATAATTGAATACTGGCAGCTAACTGTGATGGAAGGGGGACAGGAGGACTAGGAATTCTGGAAATCCTTACAGGCAGAATGGTGCATCATTGTAGTTACACAAACTTGCTTCTCAGTTTTTTACAACAGAGGAGCATAAAGGCTTAGCTGTGCTTACTGGAGGGCTCTGAAGGTTTGCTGCACAGTTCTCCCAGCTGTGGCCTGTCTCTCCTGACCCCGTTGTCCCTCCAGGATGACAGGTGCCTGACTGGCTCCACCAGCCTCTGTCCCTGGGAGTGGTCAGCTCTGAGCCTGCATGGCAAAACATCCTGTGGAGCTGCTGCTCCTGTTCCAATTTCCTGGCCTCCTACATTGCAGTATCCCTGTGCAGCTGCCCCGGGTAGCAGTGCTCCTCTCAAATCTTCTTGAAGTTCAGCTAAATAGTTACTTGTCTGTGGGTTGCTTCTGCTCCTGGGTCAGTTAAAGGGTGGCACTTAGTCAGTGAGGGGGACTGGCACAGGGCTCTCATCTCCTGAAGTATTTACAGATACCAAAATAGCCAACAGTATCTGGAGAGACAAACATGTGCTCTTGCTGAGCTGCTGGATTCCAAAGCTATTTTCCTTTGTGCATTATGTCCCAGGAAGATTGGGGACGAGCTGTGGAGCAGATGCCAGATCAAGTACTGGTAACTATCATCAGACCTGGGAGGGAGGCAGTGCTGGGAAAGTAAATCTGGTTATCAGCACTCTTCACAGTGTATAGCTTAATTTTTCCATCAGTCTGTGTTTGCTGGGAGAGGGGAGTTGTTTTTCATAGCATAATTCTTTCTGTTTGTAGCCTGCTTTGAGTGATGAATTTAATGCAAGCTGGTTTTTTTGGGTGTGGGGCTTTTTTTCTCTTGGTCTTTGCATAGCCTGAATGATGCCCATGGTGTGGTACTTAGGATCTGCTAGGGGTGTTGTCAGCAGATTGAGGGAGCAAATTCTGGTGTGGTTCATGCCTGAAATGCATAAATGGCTGAGGTTTGGTGTACAGTGTTCTAGCCCATGGCCAGATTTACCTACAAGCTTCTTAAGCTGCCCCATGTTGGAGCTTGTGTGTACACTAATAGGCCTGCACTGTGGAGAGCAACACGTTCACAGGAGAGGGGTTGTACCTATGTGCTGGCATCCCTGTGGGATTATCTGCGTGAATCTCTTCATTTGGACTGGAACTTCCATGATTGATCAAGTGATTGTCCTCACTTGCTGTGCTTTGATTGGCGTCATGTGTCTTGGAGTGCAGTTATCAGATTCCTTTTAAATAAAATGTCACTGGATGATGAGTTCCAAGGGTGCAGTTAATGCTTTCCTGCTGCATGGGAGCAGACTGGAGCTAGGCTCCACCTGAAACAGCGATGGTGTGAATAGGAAGTGCTCTGCAGTGACAGTTTTGCTCTGCAGATCCATTCCACTGTGCACTACTTGGTAATGAAGGGGTAACAGACATCTGAAACATTCCCAGTTGTACTCCAGTCCCCTGTCAAGGCAAATAATCTATGAAGGAGGGTTAATTGCAGGACAGGGACATAATTGGACAGTGAGAAATCCCCAAACATGGGCTCAAGAAATCATAAATTGAGGTCAAACAAAAACTCTCATTGAACTTCATTTACGACTCCCCACAGGCACAAGTTTTGCACCCAGACTTTCAAATTACAGGGTGTAGTTTGAAGCTTTGTCCTCACAATTGTACATGTAGCTCCTCCATAGACTTATCTTGTCCCCAGTGGTGTGGCTGAGGGCTTTTCCTGCACTAATTCCCTGGAAAGGGGATTGTAGGATTTCACTTTGTGAATGGGTAGAGGCCTCCATTTCCCTGTCTTAATTGTTTTTGTGTCTAGGAGTTGGTGTGGCCTTGTATCAGTGTTGCTTCATAAAAAAAAGAAATCTTCTTTTCTTCTTGTGTTTTTCCTCTTTTCTTCTTCAAATGTATATTTATAAAGACTTGGTGTATGCTTTAATGTTAGGGTTTTTAAAATGCTTCAGTGTGGAGGATTTTTCTTTACGCCTAATCCAAATCTTCTTTGTTGCAATTTAAATTCAGTGCTACTTACCACAGCTAAAGGAGAAAGATTTTACTCCATGCTTCTCTGTCTTTAACACCTTTATGAATAACAGGGTTGCCATCTCTTTAGATTAAGTGAATCCAAGTCTGAAATTTTTTCCAAGGGCCTGTTCTTTTTTGATTTCCTTGGTGCTGTTTTCTGGGCTCTCTCCAGCTGACCTGTGTCTCTCTTGCTGTAGATAGTCCCAAACTGGACACAGTGCAGCAGCTGATGAATTTCTGACCATCTGTGACATTGTTGCTTTGCCTTTGGAGTGAAATCCTCTGTAGCACCTGCTTTTTTTGTCCCCAAAACTGATGTTCAGCCACTTGTTCCCTATGCTGTACTTATATAGGATTTTTCCCGCCAAACATGATACCCTGAACTTTTTCTCACTGAAATATTCTCTGCCTTTTTTCTGCATTTTGAGTTCAATATTGTCCCTCCTTAACTGTTTTGCAGCCCCATGATGTGACATATTCTGGAAACTAAATAAGTGTATACACTTCTCCAGCAGCAAAGTGGTTAATAAAAATTTTGCTGCTGGACATGTGACATACTGCAACAAAAATTCAACAGGTCCCTGCCTTGTGGAAGTGGTTTTGTGGGTTTTTATTGTAATTTTGTCATGTACCTTAAAACAATTAAATAATAGTTCTTAAAACTATTAAATAAAAAAGCAATCATACTCTTACTAACAAAATCTCCACGTGGATTGAAAAGTCAGTTACACAGTTTGGTTGCCTCTCTTTCATCCTTTCCAAAAATACCTGGGACTATGCTGTAGTAAAAAAATCAGACTTTTTTTCTCCTCCACCAATCCTTGTTAGGTCTTGCTGATGTTTTTCACTCTTCTCTTGTAAGTTCTATGTAGTGTCTTTGCCATCTGCTGCTCATGCAGAGTGCCATCCATCCACCTGCTCGTGCTTTAAGGTAACCTGCAATGCACTTAGACATGTTTGTTCCCATGGTAAATGGCAGCAGGCCCAGCCAGTGGAGAAACATCCCATTTCTCTCCCGAGTTTTTAAGCTGTTCTTGCCTATGCTGGCCTGATTTCCTCTTTGGAGTGGTAGCAAAATGTTTAACTCCATCTTGTTTTCTTCCCTTCCTGTTCATGTGAGTATTTCTGAGAAGCCAGATCATCCCAGATTTTGGGAGAAGGGACTTTTAAACACATCTGGAACGTTTTGCCTGGAGCCTGTATTCAGCAGCCCTTTGGGAAGGAAGTCAGAATGGACCATTGCAGGCGTGGAGGTGGAGATGCTGCCCCTGGCACCAGCTTGGACAGAGCCCCATGAAATCCCTGGGAGAAATCCCTGGGAGAAATCCCTGGGAGAAGTATCGTCATCTGCGGGCTCCGCACCAGTGCCGGCGGTTGTTGGCCATCTGTTCCCTGCTGACCTCTTTAGGGAGGGCTGAAGCAGAAAGAAAAGTACTGTCACTTTACCCTCACAGGGTCATCTGTCACTGCTCCCTCTTTCCCACTGAGAATCAAAACTAATATTTCCTCTTGCATACTAATGAAGCACTCTAAGGTTGATTTGTTGTTGCTTTTTGCACGCACAACGCTCATATTTTTCTGGCCTTTCTCAATTTGTCCTTATGTGTTTGTGCTGGTTTTTTTTCATATTTCCTTCTTATTTATTTGACCTAGTTTTGCGTGCTGCTTTCTTTTTTGAGGTGATTGGAGAGCTTGTAATTAGGGACCAGCTTGACTCTTCTTGATTAATGACTGAGCCTGGATATCAAGAGAACAAAGCTGGTACTAACAGTCACACCAGCTCCTTCCCTTCACCCATATTTACTCTGGAAAGGTCACAGAGCTGGGCCATGTAAAGATGAAGCAGAAAACAAAATTAGCAATAGGCAAATACAGAATTTTAGTTTATCTGTTTCAGCACTTGTGAAAACAAGGATTGCTGCTGCTCTCCTGACCTCTTGCTTTGTGTAGGATTCCTGCCATACATGTGGGTATCTGCATTGTTGTTTAGATTCCTGGTGATTTTCAAGAAACAGCAGCTGCATCTTCCTCTGGGACAGTATTTCAGGTGTCCTGAAGGAATCAAAGCCTGCCTTTCCAGAGTTTGATGCTCTTTTTTTAATGTCAATTTTTGATCCCATTTCATCACCACCCTTCAAACTGTTTTCTGCTGTCCTGATTTCAGCCACTTCTTCCTTACAATCAGATCTTGAAGAACATCCTAAGTAATGATTTTCTTCCTTTCTGTTAGAAACTGTACCATACCAGATTTGGAGAACTTGTCTTTGAGAGCTCATGTCTGTGCTGTCCAAACCCTCTGTAATCTGTTATCACCTGTAACAATGCATGGATCTATTAATTCCTTCCAAAAAGCCTCCACAGCCTGCATTTGGATGACTATTTGCCAATTCCTTACAACTGTAGTTTGAAGATTTTCTTTTTTTCCATTTTTTTCCCTCCCATCATCACTGCTAGGAAAAGTGCCTGTGCAGGAATGCGTGATGGCCTCTTGTATGGTGAGGAAAGTCAAAACCAGAGCAGTGCTTGAGCAGTTGTGTGCAAGTTGTAGAATTTCTCTCAGTAAAAGCAACTTCCACAACTGTCAAGGGAGGTTAGTGCAGCATAGAGTAGGATTTAAGGTACAAGAGGTGCCCTGGAATTAAAATATAGTGGCAAAGCCAGACAAAGGTATCTGTAGGCAAAGATTTGGAATGCTGTGCTGAAAAAGCAGTTTTCCTATGTTATTAAATAAACCTTCAGCATCTTGCATATACAACAAAATTAATGAAGTTGTTGATGTTTGGAGCAGTGTGACATAGAGTGACAAGAGAGACAGGTCCCTGTTTAGTCCTCAATTACTGCAGGAACTTCTGAACTCTAAAACACTCTATGGCAATAATACAAATAGACTCTACCTGAAGGTTGTTGAAGAACACTGTTCCCAAAAGGAATATTGCAAAATGCTATCAGAATGTCCCCTCAGTGCTGATCCACAATACCAGCTGTGCCTTCAGCTGTGGAAGCAATCCAATGCCCGATACCAACTAGAAAACTCAAGTTCTTACTTAGCTGAAAAAATAAATCAACCTAGATTTGTTAATTCTTAAAAGGGATTAATAAACCTTTCTACAACAGGCACTGGCAGGCCAGATCATAGTGCTGGAGTTGTTGTGGCCATGACCTGCAGCTCCTCTTGCTTTCGTGTTCTGAGAGAGCTCCCGAGCACATGCACTTTAAAGATAACCTTGCGTTAGGCTTGGATTTCATAAGTGATTTGCAATCTGTAAAAATACCCCTTCATTCTGTAGTAAAACTCCTTGCTCATAAAAATCCCTCCCGATTCAGATCCATATGTAAGAACAAGGCAAACTCCTACAGGGATATTCTGAGACACTCCTGCTTTAGAACATGAGCTTTGTATTCATAAATGTTTTAGCGTGTTTCCTGCAATAAAGATTAAATTGTCGCTCAGGAAGTAAGGCTGCAACATGTGCCTTTGACAATGCAATCAAACTTTATATAGCTGTGTTTTTATTGTTTTCCTTTTGTTTTGCTCTTAGATGACTAATTTCTGCCTGAAAGTAACAGCAAGAGTTGCCATCTGAGGGGCCGCTTGGAGCTTTATTTCTATTTTAAGCGTATTTAAAGCACATGTATTCAGAAGTGTCATTATGTAAATCAGTTTTGAAAATTGAGCTCCATTAAAAATTACAGTATCATTTTCTGAGCTAATCTGAGGCTATTTTAATCTCAGAAATGAAAAAATAACCCCACAACGAAACCCCAGGTTTTTGTGAGGAGTGGCACTTTTACCTCTGATGTTGTAATTGCTGCCCTAGTATCATAGTAAAATACATTGTATCCTTCCTTAGTGGAGCAAAATGTTTGCTCTTCTTTGATTTGGAAAATCCACTGACATGGTGCATTGGCTGGAAACAAAATATGATAGTTGAGTCCAGTGTAAGGAATGATTTTGGCAGTGGTGAAAGTTGATCTCCAGGGTTGGACACTTTGGACACTTGGCTGGACCAGAATGGTTGGACCAGATGATCCTTAAGATCCCTTTCAACCTGGTATTTTAGGAAAAGAACTTGATATTAAAAAAAGAAAAAAAGAGGCCTAACAAGGAAGTTGGGTAATGTGTACTTTCATAGCTTAAAGAAAACTCTGCGTGTTAAGCAAAGTGGTGGCAGTGGTGGTTTGTTTTTGTGTGTGGTTTTTTGTTTTTGTTTTTAAATACTGCCCTGAGTATTGAAGGGGATTTAAATGTAACTGTGGTGTTCTGGAATTGCTCTAATGGCATGGCGTTTCTTAAATACTAGCAAGAGGAAACCAAAAAGTTTCTCATTTTACATGGACTTGTTTCATTCACCTGCTTTCAAAAACCAAAAGAAGCTGAACTTCCTCTGGCAATAGTCTGACAGCTTGGGAGAGTTCACTGGAACAGGGCCTTTGTAGAGTCTGCTGTGACTTGGGTAGGGAGCACTGCAAATGAAGGGACTGGATGTTGTTTCTTTGTAGTCACTGAGATCCTGGGGACTTCTGTTCTCCTCCGAGCTAGCAGGAATAAAGGCAAATCTATTACAGTTTCAACTCAGTTTCTTTTGGCAACCTAAGTCATCACTTTTTGCAAAGTCCTAGAAGAAGCCATTTAAAAGAACAGTTTCAAGCATCTTTGTCTTAAGTGCAATTTAACTCGTAATGCAAATCCCCACCTGCAGTTCCTAAGGGCAGATATTTCCCAAACCTCAGTTTACAGTACAAGGTTTAAAAGGCGGCCCTTTGGAACTGGCATAGGCTGAGCAGTGGTGAATTTTTGGTCATGACAGAAGGTGGATCAGTGTTTAAAATACAGATACCTAATGTCATTTCAGCTGTCTGGACCTCCAGTGGTGCACCGAGAGCTCCCAGATGTGCCCAGCCTCTGGCTGCTATTCCAGACCCTGGGTCTTGCCAGATCTCTCACTTCTGTAAAAAGTCTGAGTGCTGTAAAGTGTCTTAAAAAGGCACGAACACCTAAGTTTAGAGCTGTGAATTGCTTGCTGTAGTGTTTATAGTTGGGGGTGACACAAGGAAGGCGAATCTGCTTTTAATTTAGTCTGGAGCTCCGTACAGGATCTGTGTAAGCATGAAAGCATCTGCAATGGCCAGGGTCAGTATTTTCAGGCAAGTGAAAAAGCCAAATCCCAGAACGCCCTTCGGCAACCAAAATATGAAAAAGCTACAACGTTCCTTTTTTGTAACAAAGGGAAACTATGTAGGAAAGTGCAAACTTGTTAAGAAGCAAAATGTTTCACGGGGAATGTTTGAAGACCCAACGTGCAAAATCTGAAGAGTGGTTGTATTCTCCTCTAGGTAAAGAGCAGTCTCACACATTGTGACCAAAAAAAAAGAAAAGAGTTTTGTAACTAAAAAACTCTTTTTTAACAACAACAAAAATCCAAACAAAGAAAAGGGAGGGGGCTGCAGGGTTTGGCAAGTTAAATGTAAAGCAATAGTAAATTAGGATAAAAGTGGTCTCGGGGAGTAATTGGAAGACATTGAATCTAATAATAGTGATAGTAATGGCTTCAGCCCATCAGAAGCAGCCTTCTCAGAAGATCTGTAAGGCTGATAAATGATCAGGACCTGAAGAGCTGTCAAGGAAGATAAAGTAGTTATAGAGAAGTAAATGAATTATTTGCATTGGTATTTATTGTAAAGGATATTGGGGAGGGTCATTGCTATAACCATTTATTACAGTGATGGGCATAGAAAGCAGAGAAAAGAAGGTTTCAAATAGATTTTCTTCTTGATTTGGAACCATTCAGGTTAATTTTTAATCAAGATGATACTGGAACAGTCTTGTTTTGCATTATGCAAATTCTTTAGCTAGAATTTATAGGATGAACACAAAATATGATTATTGGAATTCATCTGGGCCTTAGTTTACAACTCTAGAGAACCAAATTGATGCGTATGGAAAATTAATGCAGCATGTGTTTGATCAAAAAGAGAAAAATAGTTGCAAAGTAATGTACTTGCTCATGATCTTTAAGGTATATTGTGAATCACAGCTGCTGAAAGTCAGCAGAACTTGCATTAATTACTGGGGTTTGTTCCTTTTTTTCCAGTTTTAAACTTCCTTTTCCTAGAATATGCTAATATTAAGTAGTACTTATGAATGATTGTGGAAAGAGGTTCCAAATAAAATCTATCCTTTCTGAATTCTCACTGCCTGCTATTTTATTTGTTGTGAGTTTCAATTTTGGAAGAGCTTCTTTTTAGTGCTTTTATTGCAGCATTAGAAGCAGCCTTTTTTAGACATGAGATGTAGAAAGTTAGCAATGCGAATATGGATTATTCACCTTCCTAGAGAAACTTCATCTTACTGAAAAGCTCTTCCTAACCTTTGTTTTTATCAGGGAGAAAGAACAAGAAACACAAGAAGAGGAACATTTGATGGAAGAAAAGAAAAAGAAAAAGCAGGAAGAAAAGAAAAAGAAGGAAGGTGCTCAGAAAAAGGTTTGTTCATGTTCCTGTTGTAAACGATCACTTTTAACTGCAAGTGTGGGTACTGATGCTGCAGCTCCACTTCTGGGAGTGAGCCTGGCACGAGTGATCTTTGCCACTGGCCTGGGGAGAGGCTGTGGTCACAGAATCCCTGCCCAGGCGGCTGTGCCAGGGCTTTGGCACTGCCACTGCTCCCCATGCCCTGCTGGGAAGGGGCTGCTCCCACTCCTGGCTCCCGTGGCCATTCCTCAGCCACAGGTCCCTGGATCAGTCCCAGCAATGCTGAAGGCACTCTGGGATCCCAGGCTCATTTTCTCTGCTGTGCATTTCTCCTCCCTCATCTTCTGGATTGCACAGTTAGTTTTAATTTTGAATAAGAATTGATCACCGTCTTTCCTGGTATAAAAATCAGGCATCATAAAATAGATGGGTAGATTCCAAACAGGTTGAAAAATAGACAGGTCTTCTGTGGAAGCTGATAGTGTGGGTGGATTCAAAGGGATGCTGGACAAAGTCAGAGGAGTTAATTGTGGTGAGTGCTAAAGAGTTCACAGACACAGTGTGGGTCCAGAAAGCCTGTGACCCTCAGGAGAGGGAAGCCTGGCTGGGTGAAAGGGGCTGCTGCCATCTCTTGTCATGCTTTACACTGCATCTGCTTCTGCCTTCAGTCAGACAGAGGTTGCCATTCCCATGTTCCTAACACATGGAGTTAAACTAACATTCTCTAGTCCTTAAATGAAACAAATGCCTGATTTATGTAAGCAGTTTCTGCAAAAAGTTAGGCCTGCAGCCCTATAATTATTAGGTATAATTTGCAGTATTGACAAGTAGTTGATTTGTTTTGTTCTTCTCTTCTTTCAGGCTGCTGAACAAAAAACCAAAGGTAAATTCATGTTTATTCTCTGTGAAATGTTTGATATTTTTATAAGCTTGTTTAAAAAATGTTCTCATACCTTTTATTCTTTGTGTCTGTTCAATAAGGGCAGTATATCTTACTAGGATTGTTATGTTCCTGAAGTTTTGTTGGGATTCTCAGCTTAAGCTTTGGCTTGTCTTGCTGGGTACTCTACAGCAGCCTTTTGACAAGAATATATGGATTAATTTTCTGTGAACCACAACACAGCATATGTCATCTCTTTTGTCAAGACAGATGCAGTTTTCCATTTAGTTGTTAGTAGTTATTTATCTGTTTCAAAGACAAGTAATTGCCCCTCTCCCCTTGTACAATTCAACTCAATTTAATGTGTAAACTCAGTTCATGGAGCTTAGGAGAAGCTATTTCCCCTGCTGCCACCACTGCCTGTTTTTCTTTCTGTGTGGGTTTTCTGGGAAGTGAGAGGAGCTGGTTTGCAGCAGGGTCAGGAAGCAGCAGAGGTAAGGAATGCCTTCCCTGTGGGGGCAGTGGGCTGCCAGGTTCCCTGGGAGAAAACTTAATGGAGCTGTGGCTTTCAGAAAGGTGAGGAAGAGAGGCAAGGTACTGTCTGTCTTCTGCAACTGATGGCTCACAGATCTTTTTGTGGCATCTGTCCTTTGATTGGAACAGTTCTGAAGCAGGTCAAATGCATTGTCATTTATTGGTGGGTCATTAGGTGACAGACAGGCAGGTGGAGCTTCCCAGAGTCCCAAAGACTGAGAATTAGAGAAGAGCCAAGCCTGATGTAAGATGTGGACTAAACTTATGTTTCAAACACATCTTATGATTTATACAGCAGAAATTAAGTATTCCTTCAGTAATAGGAATTCAGGAAAACAGAGTAATAACTGCATGATGAAGATACTGTAACAGTAATTTATTGAAACTGTCCTTTTCTTTCCAAGTTTTTCCTGTGTAGAAAGTGAGAGGTCAGGAAATTTAACTTAGAATTCTATTGCATCTGCCCTGTGAGATCTCATGTAGTTTATAACACCGGGTTTTACTTTCAGGAGAACAGAGCAGAAGTATGTGAGTCCCACCACAAGTTAGGTACATAAAATCTTTGGAATTAAGATACATGAGGGCAATTTCTATCTAAATGGAATATTTCTACTTTCACAGTATTGCTTGTTTTCTTCTCTATATCAGCTCGTTTCTGTGTGAAAAGGTTTCACTGTTCTATAATGGATTATAATGACTTTTTAATATCACAATTCAGCAGCAGATGTTTTTGCTGTCAGAGTAACTAAATTCATTTTCACGTGTTAATGCAGTGGCTCTTCATTTCTGTTACTAGTGAGACACAGAGCCTTCTGCTTTCCCTCTGTGGGATGTTACTATTTCTGTCTCTGTTGTGACAGCTTTGCTTTTAATTGCTTGAAACTGCCACGTTTAAGTTTCTAGTTAATAACTTCAGTTTTTCAGGTATGCTTGTGAGTTTGTTGCTTTCAAATTTAGGGACTGCATTTCTCCATCTGTTGGATTTTTTGGTTCACTATCCATGTATTTAAGCATATTCTATAAAATTCCTCTAAAATAGGAATCAGGAAGAAGACAGCAGTGAATAAGGATATTATGTTAGAGATTAAGCAGCTTTGGCATTTATTGTTTCATCTGTCAGAAGCAGTGATTCACCTTTTTGTTGTTCAGCATCGTTGGAAGGGGGGACCTGTCCTACAGAGAACCCAGACCTCCTGTTCATGCTCAGGGCAAGGGCCAGGGGTTATTTACAGTCCTGTAAGTGACCCTTCTTTGAATTTCCTTTGTCTGGCAACTACTTGCTTTTCAGATTGCTCTGTGGGAATGTTTTTTTTTCCACTTTATAGTGCAGTTTCTTACATTAATCCTTAGGAGAGATGTGCATGAGATAATGAGAGGTAGCAGGAATTTCTTAAAATATAGAAAATATTAATACAAAATTAATGAAAGGAAAACCTGACTGAACTTTTTTCTTAGAATATTCAGAGTTGACTGTAAACTGTATTGCAGTGCTGCACCAAGTGCTTTATTTGGATACATACTCAAGGTTGAGTGACAAATGCTACTACAACTAAAAAGCAACACAGGGATTATCATTGAATTTAGTTAATTTATTTCCTATCTGGGACACAGCAATTAAATTAGTTGTGATGACAGGATGGCACAGTAAAACTGAGTGAATGGACTGCAGCAGGTAATGCATGCCAATGGGCAGGATGTGTTAAATCAGAGATTAAAACTGGACTGGAACTGGATATTTTGCAAAATGTAGATTTTGGTAGGTGAAATCTTTATAAACATGACTTAACAGAGTTGTTTGTGGTAACTTAAAAAAAATGCATGATTTTATGTGTGTGTCACTGAGTTCTGCAACTAGGTTGCCATGGCAGTGAAAGAGGTGCTTACACCAGTTGGGTCCTAGTGGAGAAAAAGAAATCATACAAGTGCAGATGGGATCTGGAAGGGTTTTTAGTTTGTTTTTCAGCTGGCTGGGGCAGGGTGTTTGTGCAGTTCCTTGTTTGCTCTCAGCACTGTTTGTGGAGGAGAAGGCACTTTGCTGAAGTGGTGGGAAGGGCCAGGCAGCGGGGCTTGAGAGGGAGGGAGGGTTTGCCCTTTGGGTTGGCTTCTTCTGTGCTAGAAACCTGTGATCAAGGTCTAATTCTTTTTAATTAATAGTAAGTTTTTCATGGATTTGTCTGGCACAGAGGTGGGGAGTTGCTGTCCTGACCAGTAATGAACTCGTGTGTTTTGTCCATGTAGCTCTGAGCTGATCTGGGCTGCTGCAGGTTCAGTCACTGGTGAGGCCTCAGGAAAGAGAAGCAAAGTAAGAGGAAGGAGGTTTCCTGTGGGGGTGTGTTTGTGGTGTGTTGTCTGTTCAGTCTTGCTCTGAGGCCTCAGCCCCAGCTGAATGTTTCCATTTGTGATGTGGAGCTCAAACTCCTCCAAAATAAACACCCATTTCCACCCTTAGGGGAACGGTATGTGGCTGCTGCTGGAGTCCAGGGCTAGGAAGTGCTCCCTCACACAGCTCTTGCATCCACTGAAACAAATTATTTTTTATGTTTAAACAACGATCCAATCCTTGAAGTCTTCTCTACATAACAGCTCCTTCAGTTTCTATTTTTTTTCCTGCAACATTGTTTGCCTGAGTATTTTTGTGAGGCTGGATCTTTTATAAATACTCTGTTGGCAACAATTCTAGGGAATGTGTGAAAGGAAGAAAGATTGGAGAGCTGATAAAGACCTGAAATGTTTCTCAATTACTTGAAAACAAATGAAAGTAGTCTTCGTGTTCAGCTGGAGAGAAGCACTGCAGAATTAGATGAGGTGGGAAATGAGCAGGTTTTTATTGCACATTCAAGTTGTTGTTCTTTTATGGTAATTTTTTTGAGAGCAGGACTATTGAGCACAGGCTATTAGTGTTTATTTTATATGTGTAAACTCTTGCCAGTTTATGTGCACTTGATCAAGAAACTTTGTGTATGAAGGCTTTTGTAATAAAAACATTTAGCTGTAACTGAGCTCTGTTCTGTATGGTAAAGGGTCACTAGTAAGGGAATGGCTGTTATTTAATATCTACAGGGGCTTTAAGGGAGCCGTGCTTGTCATAAATACTATCAGGGTGTGTTTTGCTGCCTACTGCTCTTCTAGCCATCCTCCTGCAGGTTTAGTCAGCACAGGTGATCAGTTCCATGCCTGCTTCACTCCCACCTGAGCTGAATGCATTTGTGTAAAGCTGATATAAAATAGCTTAAGTGGTTTGTTACTCAAACATCCACGCTGGTAATTGAAAAAGCAAAGTATCCATCCAACCCTCCAGCATTAACTGCAATCAAGGTAAGTGCTAAATCTGCAGAGGAGTAAAAACAGTTAAGTCTATACCGCAGTCTAACATAGAAAGTATTTTGGTAGATATTTTGATTAGAAAAGTTAGCTGGAAAGTATTTTTATCCCTTTACTGTAAAGCAGAGATGGTCAATGTCTGCCTCTTGGGCCTCCATGATCCTTGTAGGTCTGTCTGGCCCTGTTCATGGCATGGGACCAGGAAGAGAGAGGTGGGCTTTCCAGGGGAAAAATGGGAATTACAGCTCGCTGCTGGGGGATGATGAAGCAGGACTGCAGAAGCTAGAGTGGCTGCAGTGGTGCTGGGATTCAGCAGCCTGTCCAGCAGTACCCATCCTCTGTTCCAGTGGTGCATGGCTCCTGAGCTGAGCATCATTCCCTTCCATCTGTGGTCTGTTGTGGAGCTGTCCCCTCCCCCAGGCTGTCTGGGCTCTGTGCCCTGGGACTCCTCAGTGTGTGATGATTTTAATATGCAGCTCGCAGAGTCACGGAGGTTGTCTGCAGACTGGGAGATTATTCTGCCAAGGTTTACACTTTCATACATTTTATTTTGGGGGACTGAACAGAAAACATTTAACAGTGTGTGGTTGCTGGGTAAACCATTGTGGTGTCACAAATGTTGGCACACTTCCTTCAGGTTATCTGTTATCCCACAAGCAGTGCTGTTTATTTTACCTGGTGGAACATGGTCAACTGTATTAGAAAGAGCAATTAAAAGGGAAAAAAAGAATGGATGAAAATATCTGAGATCCCATTCCCTGCTCTGCCATTTCTGTTGGGATGACAGGAGTAGCAGCATAGCTATTTTCAAAGCTGGCTTATTTTCATTTCCAAATCAGCCATGTAGATTGTTGCATATTTTTAAATTGATTCTTTACTTCCCCTGCCCAAATGGGCTGTTAGAATGTTCTCTGCCTGTGCTTGTGTGTGTGAATCACCTTCCTGCAACCTCCATTCTCCTCATCCAGAAATGCAGTTTGTGTATATTGATCATGTGCTCCTTCTGGCTGTGGTAGATGTTACTGGTGGTTAGTGGAGTTCCATAGGAAATAAGGGAAAATGAAACTTTTTAGAGATTCTCATCAGGATTTTAAGTAGAATTATGACAGCGTGTAACACAATCAGTCTTTTTTTTAAAAAAGAAAAGTCTTGAGTTTTTCTGGTTTGTGTCATATTATTATAGGAACCAGCAGAGGCTTTTTCCATAAGATTAGAAAATGTGTTCCAGCCTACAAATCAGGTATGATTTACAACAGATTTACAACCTCTGACTCATTTGAGTATTTATAGCTTATGCTTGAGTATCTGCCTCTGTCATCTTGTTAGTTAAGTGCTGTGTTTGTACTGAACTGCTGCACATTGTAGTGACAAAATGTGCCATAAATCATCATTGCAGAAGGAGGGGGAGCACTGCAATAAGTTCTTCAATTAGATCTTAATATGCAGTCACTTGATAACTTAATGATAACCTGTGGCTATACATTAAGGCTTTGTAACACAAAAATGTTTTCTTTTTGATAAACATTATCATGGGGGTGTTCTGCTGTTATAAGTATCTTTAAACAAATATGAATTTGTTCATAAAACCCACTGAGATATCACTTCTCTGATAGAGGAGTAATTACCATTTTACAGCCTGCACAGAATAGAGGATGGAGGTAATTTGTGAGTCCAGTACTGGGTGAAGAGGAGTAGAAAATGCAAAAAGATTGGAGCAGACAGGAGGAGCAATTTGTGTAGTCAAGGAGACAAAGCAAGAAGGATGAGCTGGGAGGGTTGGAGTTAAATAGTAGAGAAAAAAACTTTGGTTTCCTACCTACTTTTCTTTCAAATGGAATGACTGTGACAGGCAGTAGTTCAATGGTATTTAATAGGCTTTTTGCTCTAACACGTGCATGAAATATTATGAGTATCTTCAACATTGCCATTGTGAAGTGAGGGAGAAAAATTTAAGGTAAACAGTAAATGTGTGAATAATCTTTGGTAAACTTTATTTGGGTTTGTAACTCTTTCTGTGTTGGTCTTGCTGGTTTGGAAGTCAAAGGTGCCCAAGGAAAGATTTGCATTGAGAATTGGTGTCTTTTTGCAGGAGAGAGGTTTGTCAGAGCTGGACACCCTGAGCCCTCCAAGCAAGGACTGACAGTTCTGAAGGTTTAAATTTTCTGTAGCTCTTGGCAAGCTGTAGATTTCAAAGAAATGCTCTTTTCAGACAGCAGCACACCAAAGCAATTAGTACAGGTTTTTGGGAAAAACATTTATCTCTTAAAGAAAAACAAACAAAATAATTAATTAATTGAAAATAAAAGAGTAACCATAAAATATATTCTTCCTAATGTACTCCACATTTCCAGCCTGAGCTGGATTTACAGATTTACAGGACAGCTGCCCCCCAAGAGGTGCTTCAGTGTCTTTGCCTGGAGTTGCTGCTGCTTTGCTCCAGTAAAGCACCTCCAGTCCTGGTCAGTGCTTGCCTTGTGATCTTTGCTGATTCCTCATCTGGGAATAGACAAGTAGGTAGGGGCTCAAGTAGATACTCCTAGTGCTCCTCAGGTAGTTTTTAATCTCCTTAGAGATGGTCTGTTGTAGTTTGCTGTTATACAAATTTAGGCATGTGATCATTATATAAATACGGGCAGAATACTGCTCTGCTCTTCCTCGTGCTTTGCTTTTTCTGTTTCCTCAGTTAGGAATTATCTGGGTTTAGCAACAGCCTGACCTGTAAATAGTTTTAGAACTAGATAAAAATGGGAGCTTTCCAACACTAGACACAGTTGGTTAAAAGCACTTTTCAGATGCTCTGGGTGTTGTAAGGGTTGATACCCTGCTTGAAGGCAGCAGGACAACATGTGCATCATCAGATTTCTCTTTACGTTGGCCATTGTCAGATACATTTCTAGCCTAGGACATTATCTCTCCAAGAATACCCTTTGAAGAGAGAGTAAGCACAGATTGGATAACACCAGCTTGACTTTTCTACTCCAGACTAATTGTCAGGGTGCCCCTTGGTGGGAAGTGCTCTCAGATAAATCCCTGTTTGCTTTCTCAGCAACAAAACTGCCAATACAGTTGCTGACAACTGGATATTTTAGAAGATAAATTTTAAGCCAGCTGCACAATGCTAATGGTGTTGGTTATGATCAATCTGCATGCTGGGTTATGGGTATTTATCTGCCCACAGTGGGTGCTTTCCTTCCTGCTGCTGTTCCCCAGTGCAGTGTGTGGAGCATGTGGGCTGTGAAATGGTCAAACTTTTGGCATTGCAGCAACTCAGGCATTGGTAAATGCTCGCTTCTTCTGTCAGTCTGCTTGTAAAATAACTGATTTCAGATTATAAATAGAATCTTGTCTGATATTTGCTGCCCATCACAGCATATATGCCCCAGTATTTCCTTTGTAAGATGCCACTTTGGTATCTGCTGATAGCAACAAACACCCATCCGACACCTCTTCCCCACGCAGTAGAGTCTGAGATTTGTTTCCTTGGGAGTGACTTTATAGCACAGCTCACGTGTTCATCAGTGTGCTCCTTTCTCCCTTTACTTTCTGATCTAAAGTCTGTTGTTCACTTTTATTCTTCTTTTAAAGAAATATATCCACAAAGGCAGTTTCTTCTCTGACTTGAGGCCCAGCTCACCCCGGTTTTCATGGAGAAGGCAGCTAACAGTTTGCCAGGAAAAAAATGACCTATCAGCTTTGATTTATCTGTGTGCTGACCACTTTCTATTATTAGATTATCATCTTGCTACCTGGAGGAGGCTTGTAAGGCATATAAATATAATATTGATAAGATCTGCAAACTGTGAGCTGGAGGAGAGGTTCATCAGGAAATGTGTTAGCTCACTTTAGTAATGATTGTTTTGAGACACATGCCGGGTTTCTAAGGTTACCTGATCCCTTCCTTGGGAAGGATGAAATCCACTTTGATCTGTAACACTAGTACGTGCTCCTAGAATAGTTACTGTACAAATGCTGGAGAGGGTTATCCTGGGAAAAGGAAGGGAATGAAAACGTGGTTTTGATTCTTTTACATTGTGTTTGAAGCGTTTGGCCTGAGGAACCTTGTGTTCTCTTGTTGACTCTCTGGTGTTGACATTCCTCTACTCTGAGAACCCTTGGCTTCCCTGTGTTTTGCTAGATTATTTTAATGTTTTTCCTGAGTTGTTAAAGGTGGTAGCCCATACTTTACAAATCCTATAGGACTGCTTAAAATGTCTGTTTAACCAGCTCACACTCTGCTAAATGCTCTGAAGCTTCTGCTCGGGTGTGCATCGCACACCTGATCCTTCAGGTTATTCCTGAACTGGTTCAGGCAGTGCAGTGTGCATTAGCATCTGGAGAGGAGGTGATTTTCCCTGCAGGCATCCTGCCCCTGTGGGGTGGCAGCAGTGGCTCATGCTCAGCTGTCTCGTGGGAGCTGTGTTTAACAGCACCACTGAATGCTTTGGATGCTCCTCAGCTGCCCCAGGCATGGCAGGCACTGTTATTATTGCTTGCCCAATGGGAACAGCTGAACTTGGTGTGACTCAAGCTCCTGGTGGCCTCTTCCCATGTTAACAGAAGTTGTTCTCTGTCTGATTATCAAAGTCTCCTGAAGATCTGTCCTCCTGTTTTCAGGATGCTCTTAATGTTTCAGGTATAATTTCTGATTTGGCTGCTGTTGCTGCCTTTATTTCACCAGTTTTTATGGAGCCAGACAGACTTTTCACCTTTAGGAGGCCAGACAGGCTCTCATGAACTTCTGCTTTGAAGCACATGAGTTACTAAGCTAGAGAACTGATGATTCTTCAACTCTGTTAAAAATTCAAATGCCACCTTGAGGTCTTACTATTACAGGACCAGATATATCCCTTCAAATAAGCAAAAAGGGACGGTCTTCACCCTCTCCCCTCTCTCAGACAGGCCCAAGAGATGTTCTTGAAAGATGTTTTGATTATTGTTGGAAAGGCATCTTGATATTCAGCCTTAGAAGTCTTTCCTATAATTTAAGCCCCTGCTTTGTTGTCTGCTTTGCCCAGTTTGTGGAGAGCTGATCTTCCCTCTGCTGCAGAGGTCTTTTTGTGTCTCCTATATTTTACTTAACAGCCTGTCCAGTTTTCCCTTGTACTAGTGTTTCTAGGCTGTTTTTCAAACCATAATAAATTATGTTTTTCTTCTTTGGAAGTCCTTCCAGTTAGTGCAGAATTATTTTTTAAATGCAGTATCTGTATATTGTGGTTTAGCCTCAGGCGGGAGCTCAGCCCCTTGCTCACTCCTCCCTGGCAGGATGTGGAGAGAATTGGAAGAGTAAAAGTGAGAAAACTCGTGGGTTGAGATAAAAATAGTTTAATAAGCAAAGCAAAAGTCACACACACAGACAAAGCAAACCAAGGAGTTCATTGCCCACTTGCCATGGCAGGCAGGTGTTCAGCCATCCCTGGCAGCAGGGCTCCATCACAGGGAATAGTGCCTGGGGAGGACAAACACCATCACTCCAAACATCCCCATCTTTCTGCTTCTCCCCAGCTTTACATGGTGATCATGGCACCATCTGGTGTGGAATATTCCCTTGTCAGCTGGGGTCAGCTGTCCTGGCTGTGTCCCCTCCCTGCTCCTTGTGTCCCCCCAGCCTCCTGGCTGGCAGTGTGGGGTGAGGAGCAGAGCAGGGCTTGGCTCTCCGTGAGCACCACTCAGCAGCAATGGAAACACCCTGGGTTGTCAGCACACATCCAAACCACAGCCCCACACCAGCTACTGTAAGAAAATTAACTCTGTCCCAGCCAAAACCACCACACTGTGATTAGAGGGTTATTAAGTAGCCTTTGGGTTCATCTGTGAACAGTAACCTGCTGCTGTTTACAAGTAAAACCTAAGGCTGATTTATTTTCTGTGCCTTTCAGGCTCACCCCATTGCATAGCTCTGTAATCCAGGCTGTTCCACAGCAGTGCTGATTCTTCTCTTGCACTTTTCTGTCCCTAAACTCAGCTTGCTATGAGAAACTCCCAAGTTTCAGATGCCTTCTTTAATTCTGTAAAGACCTCAATTTGATAGTGTGCAGTTTCTTCTTCACTCGCCGTTTCTCCTGTTTAATCACTACCCATTTTCCCTCTGCAGGTAGTCCCCTGAAATATACATTTAAATATATTCCTTGCTTTAATTTGCCCACAGTTTCCACTGCAGTTGTTTAGGCTTGATTGATAAACCATGAGAACCCTTCCTGCAGGTGCTGGGGGTGTCAGGCTGTCCTGCCCTGCACTGGCAGTTCTTTCCTGCTGTACATGTGAGCACCTGGCATTTCCTTTCTCAACAGGAGAAAGTCTTCAGAGTGAAACAGGAAGAAAATAATGTGTTCAGTGCCACCCTTCTGACACAGGCTCCATCATAATTCATATCTTGCTGTAGCTTCCATATCTTGCTGCCAGTTTCCAAGAGTAATAATTTAATTTTTTTTCTTGGTTGTATAGTTTTCTCTAATCTTGTCCAGTGATCACTGTGGGAAATCAAATGAAAGGTTGCCTTCAGCCTCCTCAGTTGTTCTGCTATTCCTTCCCAGAAAAGATCTGTGGAAGACTTTGTGATTTCGTGCCTTATTATGGCTACTAAGACTTTAAAAAAAAATCTAATTCTAACTTAAAATCTGTGGATAATAAGTTAGATGCATAGTAACACTGAACACTTAAATCCATAATCTCATTTTACTGATACCTGGGATGTAGGTGGGACGTTGAAACCGATCTTATCCCACCCCACAGGGTTGTCACAGCCTTAACTCGCATCTGCTGGAAATTTAGGGAATGTTTTAATCCTTATTTTCCATATTCTCTTAGTGGCAGCGCTGCCTTTCCTCTGGGCATTGAGCTGGGTCGCTGCTCGGGCTGACGTCATTGTCACCCTGTGGCTCGTGGCAGATGTGACAGCTCCGTGTGCTCCCTCTGCTGTCACCAGCTGCCTTCTCTGCACAGACACAGCTTCTTCCTGAAAACTCAATGATGGATAAAACTGAATAATGTGGTTTGGAATTCTGAGGAGTGATTTTTGTTAAATAGTCCCCAGTTTTGCCCAAAGTGTCTTGGTGTGTTTTGAGTTAAGTCAGGGTCATGGAGACAGCACAAACTCTATCAGCTGGCAATTTTAACTTTTTGTTCATGTGAGCAACTGGGAGCATCTTAGATTTGCCTCCTAGCTGTCTATCCTACTCCAAAATGCAAAAGTCTGCTTTAAAAAACAAACTTAATAATGCACTGTTAGATAGCTCTGCAAAGCCATTAAAGGGCTGTTATTTTTGTGCCCTGCTTAGGCAGACAGTGTTTTCCTCTTTGTTTGCGTTTGGCCTTACTGCAAGACATTTTCATTTTTTTCTGCAAAAAGCGGAAATGAAACTCTCTGGAAACTGGACACAATCATTGAAAGTGTGGAATTTACCCAAAGTGTGAGGGGAGGAAGGATCTTAGGATGTCACTTACTAAATCAAGGTGTTTTTCTTCTTAAAATGCTGGTCTTACTTCCTTTAGCTAAGTCCAAGTCCATTTCTATGAAGTAACTGTGTGTAATGCATGTGGAGTAATTAGGTATTCCTTCGTAGTGAAGGGAAGACATGTGTCTAAAATAAACTGAGCAGAATTTTTGAATTAAAATGAAGTAATAATATTAAGTTATTATTAGTAATCTTTATTAAAACATCTTTAATTTCTTTTAACATTCATGTAATAGAATCTGATTTACTGGGAGTGGCATTTAATTAATTTAATTCAATTTAGAGAGTTAACTCTATTACATATTAGTACAGAAAATTACCTCTGAACAGTCATTTCTCACTGGTGACATGCAATAAGTTAATTTAGCTGGGAGTTCGTTTGGGTGCATTGTGAGTTCTTGGTGAAAGTTGCTATGGTGACAGGGCTGTCACTGGGACAACAACCCCGCTGGAAGCACGGGGTGGATCCTCAGTGCTTCCCCTGGGCTTGTTCTCCCTGCCCAGTGTGGGTGCTGGGATCTCGGGAAGAGCTGCCCTGGGCACTGAAGGGCTTGTCCTGGAGAAGTGCTCAGCAAATGAACTCACCTTGGCTTTTCTTTGGCTCTGCCTTACCTGCAGGGAAATGGTTGCTGAGACCCCAGCAGGTTTTAGTCTGCTTTTCTTTAGGAAATTTTCCTCAAGAACCTGAATAGGAGAAGGTCTGTAAACTGCTGGAACTGCTTTCTTCACATTTCTGAATAATTTAAATCCTGGTTTTTGTATGTGGTATTAATGCACGATGGCACTGGAGACATAAAAAATCTGTTCAGCTTAAACTGAATTAATGAAGAGTTTGCTTCAGATTTGGTGTTGAATCAGAAATGAAGAGTTTGCTTCAAACTCTCCAGGCTTGGCTGTCAGGTAGATGAACTCTGAGTTCCAAACAAAAACTTCCCAGGAAAGAGGCTGGCACTGAGAAGCTTGTTCAGGAAAACATTATTGCATGTGAAATGTCATGTTCAGGTTTAAAAGGAAGTATTAAAAAACCTGAAATATAATTTTTAAGTTCAGTGTATTTTCTTCCTCCCCCCACCTCCCCAAGCAGATCTGTATCCAGACTTAAACACTCGTTTGTTTTATCTCTAGAGCATGACTTTAATTTAATTGGGTTTGGCTGAATAAGGGATCACTCTTCATTTTGAGCTTCAGGTTCTTCTTGATGATGTGTTAAAGGAAATATGCCTGTGATGAGATGTCAGAGGCTTCAGGACAGAGAGCAGCTTCTAGTTAGGTGAATTCATTTATTTATTTATCTGTAGGGGTAATTGATTTATTTATTTATCTGTACAAGGGGTAGCATTTGGGCAGGTCTGTGTACAGAGAGATGTACATGATTAATGCTGGTATTCGAGTTCCCAGCGCTGCCCGGTGGAGAACTCTCGCTTGAAAGGAAACAGATGAATTGTTAAGTCTTGAAAGTTACCATCTGTTATCAGTTCACGTCCTGCAGGAATGCAGCTCTGTGAATTTAACTGTTCCATTGCCCACAGTCCTGGTTCCTAGCTTGAGCTGCTGACTTTGAGGCCTGATGTGTAGAGTCCAATTTCTGCTCATCAATTAGCTGATGGCAAACCCCATGTGTGTGCACTCAGAGCCTTCAATAAACATGAGAGAGTTTGGCTTGCAGTGGGAGAGCATCATATTTGCTTTGGATTATCAATCTATTGTTGATGACAACCTATCAACCTAATTAGCTGTACCATTTTTAATGGCACAGCTAATTAATTGAGAATTTAAAATTAAAATTATAATCAGTGCTAACATGGAGGAAAGCAGTGAGGAAAATATTAAAACTGTTAAAAGTATAAGTATTCTTCACAAGTTTGCTGCATGTGAAACCAACCTGAATAATGTAGAATAGGATTGAAAAAAACTTAAAAATACATGTTGAGTCACCCAAAACAGGTTTTATATCTTTCTGTCAAAAGAAGTATTTGTCACCCTCTCTGCTGACAGATCTGAAAGAAAAAAATGTAGATGCTGTTCCAGAAAGGGAAACAAAATCTTGTGTCTGAGCTCTGAAGTACTCAAGAATCTATGTTTTAGTTAGGGACTTCTCCAGCTCTTAGGAAAAAAGTTCAATTTGTGAATAGAGTTGGGCTGTGACCCTTTGCTGCATAGAAGTTCTGCCGCAGGGTGGGCCGTGCTGGGCTTCCACAGAGGATTCACCATGGTGGTAAAGGGATAAAATGTCGCTCAGGATTGATACCATTTCAAATTTACATTAATCAAGAACAAAATGGTGAGGATCTGCAAGTAGGGCTGGTGAAGAAAGGCCACATCTGAAACTTACTTAAAAATCAGCAGAAGCTGAGGGGAATGCTGTGACTTATCAACCTGAGAGAAAAAGGATTTCTTTGTCATAGCTGAGGGAGAACTGGGTAAGATGGATTTGGAGCTCTGTTTTACATGTAGAGTGGTAGAAAATGTGCTCTCAAGGTTCTTGAGAGGTCATTTATTCCATCCTCTTGCCCTGAGACAAGATCACCAAACCTGTATCATGTCTGCAGATAATCCTTAATCATCCTTATTGTTGAAAATGTAAGTCTAAATCTCCCTGACTGCTATTTAAACCCAGCAAGTCTTGTCTTATTCACTGTGGGGTGGAGCAAATTATTTTCTGCTCTTCCTTTGTATTTTTTTTTTAATTTGTGTACCCTGTGTCTTGTAGACTGACTACTCCCTTACCTCTGTCTGCTGTGGTAGTTTCCATTTCCAGATTCCCATTTCCTTTGTGTCCTTTCCAGGTGGTCCAGCTCCATCTGCAAGAGAGATGCTCAGCTGTGGGCACAGACAGGGAAGGCTTTGTGATGCCGGGCTCGAGAGGATGGGTTGCTGGGTGTTTATCCCATTACACCACTAGGCTTTTTACAATCTTCTTGATTATATTTTCCCCCTCTTTGGTTTGTGATCTGCTAAAACCTTGCTTCTTTTTCTGCAGAGCTGCTGTGGGGCGAGTTGTTTGCTGTTCTGCCTTTAATTCCTCCTGCCTAATGATGTGACTTTCCTTATTGAATTGTAGTAGTTTTGTCACATCACTTCTCCAGCTCCTCACTGCTGAGCTCTGATCCTGTCACACAGCGATCTGACCACCCCCATCTTCCTTCTCCCATCTTGGTGTCATTTGCAGATTTAATAAGGATATTCTCTAGTCCATCATCCAGCTGTTAACGAAATATTGAACAGCGTAGGCTCGGATCAAGTCCCTGTGGTATCTCTTCTGAAACATATTCTGTTTTGACAGCAAGCCATTGATTCTCCCAGAGAACATTTCAACCAATTTTACATTTTGCTCACATTTCCCCACTTTGCTTATGACAATATCAAGTAAGAATGTCATTTCAGCAGCCATTAGACAGTTAAGATATAGAGAGTGAGCTTTGGCTGGTGGGACACGGGTGGGAAATGTGAGCAAACAGACAGAACTTGTTTGAACTGAGGTGAATGACTGGGTCTGAGGGGAGGGAGGAACAAAGGAGCATCTGAGTAGGAGTCAGGGTCAGCTGGATTTGTGGATACATTGCTTTAGAGTCAAAGTGGAGGTGGGTGGGGAATGAAGTCCTCAATGCTTCTCTATTTCATACCTTTGCACAAAGCCAGCAGTTAAGAAGGTAAGACCTTCTATTGCTGAGAAATCCTAATAACTGATTTAGAGGTTTTCCGTGAACTTTACAGCTTCCTGTTAATCCCTACTCTGACTTCCAGTTGCCTGGCAAAAAAAAAAAAAAAGTTCTGTGTAGAAAGTCCAAGTTGGTAGAAGTGAGAAGTCTCAGGAGAAGTAGGTTATAGAAGAGATTTTAGAATTGGGATGGTGAAAGACTAAGGAAGGAAATGTTGTAAAAGACAAGAGAAGAAAGTGGAGAGGAGACGTCTGGAAGAGGAAGCAGAAGCTGCACCGTGGTCAGATGCAGAGGGAAATGAAGTTAAACCAGGAAAAGCCTTCATTTGTTCTGAGTATTAGATAAATGATATCATCAGGAATTGGCCCAAAGTCAAGGCATTTCTTTAAATAAATGGTGACAAAGTTCTAAAGCCACAATAACACGTGTATTTTTACTTTTATCACTCAGTGTGGGCTTTGATGTCAAACAGCAGCTTCTGGTTACATTATTAAAGCCATTTTAAGTACTATGGAAAATAAGTTTTGGGATTATCGTGGCATTAGACTGTAACTTTCCTGCAGGATTTTTTCCCCTAGAAGTTAATGATTTTGGGGGAAGGGATGATCCAGGCAGAAAAGTTGGCATTTTTTGTGTAAAAACATGAGAAGTGGGTTTCATGCAATATTTCTGAGCACCTTTGCTATTGCCAGCAGATGTCACTGTGGATAACAAATCCCAGCACTTAGGAGACAAAGGAGGTAATTTGCTAAATGAAAATTCAGCCTTTGAAAGTAGATTGGAGGGGGCGAGGGGGGGGCAAGAATTTTTTCCCGCAACACACTTTAGTGAGCAAATAAAAATGGGTTTCTCCCTAATGAGGACTTGTGGTTTTGCCCACTCCAATGCTGTGTTTTGTGGCTGTCTTCGCCCGACTTGGGTAAGTTCCTGGCGCTCTGTGTGACCTCGGAGGGGGTGTCTGTGGGGTTGTGCTCTTGCTCAGCTTTATTTGGAAAGCCTTTAGTGTTTGGAGGGAGCTTTAACCTGCAGTGGATGTGCTGCAGTGTGTGTGTGTGCAGGGAACTGGCCGTGGAGGAAGTGGCTTCATTAAGGTTGATTTGGAGGGGGGAGCAAGATGAGGAAAAAAATTGCCCATATGATTGGCTGGGAGAATAGCTCTGAATTATGGGATCCATCTGTTTCCTGTAATGAATTCATAAACCCATCAAACAATGACCTGAACGAATTGCTGAAGGAAAAAAATAATACACTGGCATGATATGTTTAACGCAGTGAGGCATTGGCATTGTATAATCAAAAATTCTCCTCACATCCAGCACTTTGTAATGGAGCTGCTGTGTTTAATAGAAGCTGTAAATAAATCCTGTCACAGTAGCAGCCAAGAATGCATTTCTGGGTTTAACTGTTTCTCTTCTGGAATGTCTGGTCCTTGAAGGCTTTAGAAATGCAAGTTTTATAGAGCTGGAGTGGGAGATTCTGAAATACACAGAAATGTTAATGAGGTGAATGAAAGGAAAAAGCTGCCATAAATCAGTATTATGTGGCTTAACCAGTTTCTTTCATTTATGCATGTTCTTTCCTTATGTCATAGAAATGTACTTAAAAGCTATTGTTGTAATTGAAATCTGTTAGACTGATCCTATTCATTATATTAATAAAATCCACCTACAATTGCTCGTAACACTTTTTTATGCAGTTGGGATTCCCGAGATTGTAATCATCAAAAAGCATATGGAGTAATTATTGGATTTGTTTGGGTAAAATTGGATTAAGAAGTTTAGATACCATTAAGTACTGATAATTATTACAAGCAAGCTCATTGTTTGGTGTATGTACAGCTTGGAATGGAGAGTAAGCAGATACCCATCACAAACATCTTAAGAGCAAGCAATCTCCAGGCTTTCATTTTATGCCTTTAATTGTATTTTTGCAAGAGGCTTTCCACTTAAATGTTTTTGCTTTAGCTCTTTAATCACGTGCTAGTTATGAAAATCACTGGGTGTTAAATCCTTTCCCCCACACGATTCAAACAACATTTTTTGCATTCAGGCAAATGTAGCCGTAAAAGCTCTGTTTGAATTCCTGGCTCTCCAGCAGCTGCCCACATGCCATGAGCCATGACAGCAGATTGCTTGCAGGTGAAAGGGTGGACAGGCTGCTCCTGGGGCTGCCAGGGCTCTCTGTGGATTGGCAGCTCAGCCCCTGGGGCTGATTAAAGGCAGAGCTCCCAGTGCCCAGGCAGTGCTTGAGAGAGGCTCCTGCTGCTCTGCCTTTGTGGCCCGCAGTGGGGAAAACCCTTTGTGCCCTGGGTGTTCTGCAAGGGGCACCCATCGTGTCAGGGGGAATGGCTAAAGGGTTTATAAAGAGGCTGTTATTGCCAGTATCACACTGCAATTCATAATTAGGACATCCAGGGCAGACACTTGGAACATTTGGTATTTCTCACAGCGTGTATCGAGTGAAAATTGCTGGTTAAACATTGCTGAGGATGACTTTAGAACACAGTTGTATTGTCTTTGTAATATTTATTCTCTAAGTATGGTTGCTGTATTTGAAGTCTAAATTCCAGCCTGGTATGAAGCTAGAATTTAGGGCTCAAGCCCATTTGTGTGATGTTGTTCACTCTTCTTGCTTTATTCCCTGTCATTGGTGTAGTTAAACAGTTCTTTTCCAGCTACCATGATTTGTAGACATAGTATCCTTGCAAGAGCTTCCATTTAAGTACTCTTTAAAGAGATTTTGATGTACAAAATAAAAACTACTTTGCTGTGTTGATTAGAGAAAAAACAGTAGCATGAATTTGCAGAAATATTTTGATTCTAAAGTACAGTGATATTTTGATCTTCTTTGTTCGTTTCTCTCATCTGTGATTCAGATATGTGAGGGAAACCTTGTCTCTAACACTGGGAAAATGGGTTTCTCTGGCCTCAGCTTTGTGATGAAACACTTTTGTTAGTTTACATTGAAGTGAAAAGTGTTGTCTATTCTATGACTTGCATTAGTGATTTTTTAAAAATAAATATATCTGTATACACACCTCTCTGGAAGTATCAGATGTGATTTATGTATACACAATACTGCCAATATAATGCTTTTTAAAAAGCTGCCTGTCTTTCTCTCTAAAATATGTTTCCAATTAATTAATATTCCTCATGAAAATCTTGGGGCCAGACAAATCCCAGCTCTGCTGGCATTGTGCCAGTGAGTGCTCTCCATTCTCTTGTCCTTTTCCTCCTCTTCCCTGGCATTCCCTCTCATCTGCTGGCACCAGGGAGGGTGTGCCTGGTCTGTCAGCCGAGCTGGAGAACCTCCCTGGCTGCAATGGTGGGTTATTTTTGGTTGATCAGCTTTTGTCTGCAGTGCTCTGGGTGAACCTTGTGGTAAATGACTTTGCAGAAATCCTGAGTCCTTCAGATCTCACTGTTTGTAAATGTTTGCATCTCTGTGATGGTGGTGGTAGTAGAGGTAAATGCTTACACTGCTGTAACAGTAGTAGCAGAAGCAATCGGAGCTAAAACAAACCCATTAAAATGAAGTCAGGCTTATTTTCTATCATGTGAACAACAGATCTATTTGTATTGGGGAAACAAAATAGTTTTCACATATGTGTTGAATATGCAGATTTGGTATTTTAAAATAATTATTCTTCATTCCATGACATTTTCTATCTACTTTTTATATTTCAAAGTAAGGATAAACTGTTTGTTTCCAAAGCTGATGGTGTCTTTTGAAAAGCTAAGGAAGATTTATTCTCTGCTCTCCAGGTATTAGTGGTACTTCAATTTTTTTTTTTTTCCCCTTCTCTCAGAATTCCCTTTTTGTTACAGACAAAATCACAGGTGAAATTGTTTAGGCTTCCAAAACAAACATCTTGGAAAAGTGAAATGCTGATGGTTCTGTCAGACTTCTTGGCAGATTTTTGCTTAGTCAAGTCCCAGATTGCTATGAACCCACCTTTGGCATTCCCTTGGTGCTGTTCACTGCAGGAGCTGTGGAAGTTGTTTGGTTTTCCAGGTGTGTCAGAGCCTGGAGAGAGGCTGAGTGTGGGTTTAGAGTGTCTGTGACAGAGTTCAAGCAACATTTGGACAGCGTCCTTGGGCACCAGGTGTGACTCTTGGGGATGGTCCTGTGTGGGGCCAGCAACTGGGTGAGGGTCCTTGTGTGTCCCTTCCCACTCAGCATATTCTGTGACTCTGTGAATGAGCTGCCATCTTGCACTTGTTGGACACGGCTTGTGATAAGCTGGAGCAGTGCTTGGTTCTGGTCATCCCAGAAGCCCAAAGAGTTTCTCTGGGTGGCTGAAGAGCTCTGGCAGCTGCTGCCAGGTGAGCTGAGCCAGGGCTGCCCTCCCCCAGTGCCATGCCTGCTCCCTCCTGCCTGTCCCAAAGGGACCTGGCCCTGCTGCTCACTCGTGCCAGGTGTGCAGGTACATTCCAGGGTGGCCTGGCTGCCTCACTGCAGGCTGGGTTAGTGTGGGGTATCAGATGGGACATCCCAGTCCCATCCCTGCACTCCAGGTGTACAAGTGTTTGATGCAAAGGTCTGGATAAAGACCACACGAAACCCAGAGTTTGTGTGAGTGCTGAATAAGCTACTGGATCGGTTTTTAGCTTGTTTTTTTGTATTAGAAGTCTGAAAACATTTGTTGTCATGGCTATAGGCTGTGGGATTTGATTTTAATATTTACAAGGTCACCCCCAAAACTGCTGAACTAAGAAGGCAGTGGGGGCTCAAGGTGGGTGCAGCAGGGTTCAATACTGAATTGTCAAATTACTTGCTTTTGTCCTGTCTCCTGTTTTAAACCATACAGATAATTTGTTTCAGTAGAGCATAAAAGCTTCCAATACCATCACAGAAAGCAAACCTCCACAAAAAGTAACCCACTCTGCCAACTTTTCAGTGGCTACAAAACATCAGTTTGCTCAGTTATGGTTAAAAAAAACCAACCCACAACTTTGCAGATCCTAAACCAATGATTATTATTTTCTTTTGTCCTAGTGCCAGAACCTATTAAGACCAGTTTAAGCCAGCCCCAACCTGCCGGTACCGGTACCAGTACTTCCACCAGCACTCTCACCAACAGCAGCAATGGCAAGCGCGCGCCTGCCAACGGGCAGCAGCCTGCGGCGTCCCGATACCTGCCCCGAGAGGTGCCTCCCCGCTTCCGCCAGCAGGAACAGAAGCAGCTCCTAAAGCGGGGGCAGCCACTGCCCACCGGGGCTCTGAGTGCCCCCGGCCCGGCGCCGGGCACGGCAGCAGCAGGAGCCAGCCCTCCTCCTCCTCCTCCTCCTCCTCAGCAGGGAGCAGCGGGACAGCAGCATCCCGGCAAGGCCCAGCCAGGTAAGAGTGGGATCCTGGGGGTGATGCCGTATCAGTCTGAGCTGGGACAGAGGGCAGACAAAATGAGAGGAATATAGTAGGGATTTATTGCAAGGCCTTCAAAGGGCACAGCCTGGCAATGCCAGAGCCCGGCTGCAGCCCTGCCAGGATGGGCCTCAAGATGGACACAGAAAAGGGGCCTGGGCACGGGGTTTCACACTTTGAGAAGTTCTGCTCCATTTGCATCTTGAGGTTAACTGTCCAATTCATAACTTGGAATGATGAAGTTCCATCTTCCTTGCTTGCCCTCCTCTTTTTTACGTTGTTTCTGCCTTTGGGCCTGAGGTTGGGAACAATTGTCCTTGAATGTTAAGCTGGAGAGAATTGTTGTGTCCAACTACCCTGTGAAGAGAACTTAGTAACACTTAATATGAAGCTAAAGCAGAACAGAAAAAAAAACTTAAGGCATCAGAGGAGGAGCTACCTCCTCCACTGTCAAAGTAGTTTTAGAATTCCAGTCCTCTGCTATTACTCATATTCTGACACAATGTGCTGTTTCTGGCATGCACTTGTAAAAGATTTTATTGTTTGTTCACCTGCTCGGAGCTGTGGAGTCTTCCTCCAGTTTGCCTTTTTTCCCCCTTCTGTTTCTTTGGTAGCTATAATGGATCTTCAGGAAGTGTAAATATTTAGTAATGATTCGTACAGAAGCATTGGTAATTTGGGTATTTACAAGTTTTGATCTATCATTTGGTGATTTTAATGATCCTTAAAGAGTGTTTTGCATGTTTGTAAGTAAGGAATAGGAACTTTGCTTATGTTCTGTTGTGATGTTTTTATGCCTTTGTTTGCTTATGCTCTCAATTGTTATTTTCACCTTAGGAAAAGAATACTTTGGGAATAGTAGTTGAATATCTTAGTCCTTCCTACCCTTCATTCTGTCCTTTGCAGGTCACAGAATGGTTTGAGTTGGAAGGGACATTAGGGAACATCTATTTCCAGCCCCTGCCATGGACAGGGACACCTTCCACTGTCCCAGGGTGCTCCAAGCCCATCCAGCCTGGATGGGCTTGAGTTCCAGGGATCCAGGGGCAGCCACAGCTTCTCTGGGGACCCTGTGCCAGGGCCTCCCCACCCTCACAGGGAAGAATTTAATCCCAGTACCCCATTTAATCCTGCCCTGTGCCAGTGAGAAGCCATTCCCTGTGTCCTGTCACTCCAGGCCCTTGTCCAGAGTCCCTCTCCAGCTAGAGATGGTGTGAGCTTTGCAGTGGAGATGAACTCAGTGGTGCACATCCCTTTTTCCATCTCTGCTCTGTGTGGATGTCAGGCAAAGCAGAGGCTGTTCTAGCATACTGTTATCCATGGCTTAAAAAAGTGATCTGGACCAAATCATAAAGGAGGGGTTTGATATCTTCAATATTAGTCATTTCTGTGTGATCTCAAGTGTTGCTCATTATCACTCATTAGCACTGTCAAAGATCACAAAATCTGGATCTGAACTGCCTGCAGTTTTTCCCTTTGGGCATTAGTGAATCTTTCACTATTTTTGCTGCTGAGCAGAACTACAACAGAGAAAATTCTTTGGTGTTGTCCTTAGAAGTTTTAGTTAGATAAGAAAATAATCTCACTCTGAAATTACAGCTTCTATGGTTATCAAAATACATGTGAAAATATCATTCAGCTACTCCCCAGAAACCCAAAACTGAACAGACAAAATGAAACGATTATTTATTAAAATGGTTCTTTTTTAGGGAGGGAAGAGGTTCTGATCTGTATTCTCAAGTATTTGGCTATAGTGAGATGGAAAATAATCATTTCCCAGCAGTTCTCTAGCTTTTCTCTAACAGCATTCTCATCTTCCTTGCAAATCCCAATTCATCAGGGATGGTTCTGACATTCTTGGCTTCTTCTGGATTGGGAAATCTTTGTTAACTGTCAGACCAATGTTCTGTGTCAGAGATATGTTTATTATTTTATTTTCAGAACTCTGGAATCATAGGATCATAGCATATCCTGAGCTGGAAGGGGCCCACAAGGATCATCCAGTCCAACCCCTGTCCCTGCACAGACCCCCCAACAACCCCACTCTGTGCATCCCTGGGAGCAGTGTCCAAACTCTCCTGGAGCTCTGGCAGCCTCGGGGCCATGCCCATTCCCTGGGGAGCCTGGGCAGGGCCCAGCACCCTCTGGGGGAAGAACCTTTCCCTGAGATCCAACCCAAACCCCCCCTGACACAGCCCCAGCTGTTCCCTCAGGTCCTGGGGAGCAGAGATCAGAGCTGCCCCTCTCATCATTATTTCTGTGGGACACCCAGAGCAGAGCTGCCCCTCTCATCATTATTTCTGTGGGACACCCAGAGCAGAGCTGCCCCTCTCATCATTATTTCTGTGGGACACCCAGAGCAGCCAGCTGAAGTAGCTCAGGCTGCCTGAGGGTCAGGAGGTTTCTCCCAGGCATCATTGTAGATGTATCTGAAGCATCTGTGTTTGAGTTTAATGAAACAAAGTCCACTGTAAATCATAACATAACTCATAAAAGAACTTTGCTTCTAAGAGTGTAGTACGAGCTGTCTGACTTTGATCTTGCCAGATGCATTTCTACCTTGAGGCTTTATTTTTTTCCCAGTTCCTATTTTAACTTGCTGTATGTGTAGTTTGTCAGCCCAGCGACCCTCAGCAGATGTTTTACACTGTTGGATTAGTTTGGGGGTTCTTATTTTTTTCCTTCTTTTATGTTACCATTGTAAAAATTCAGAGTACAGTAAAAGCTAGAAGAAGTGAGAGGAAAAGAAACAGTGCAACAGCTTTATATTATATTATTGCCCCAAACAAGTCAACCCAGATCAAACTCTTAGCAGAAGTGTTACTTACCATCATAGTCATGGAATGGTTTGGGCTGAAGTAGCCTTAAAGCTCATCCCATTCCACGCCCCTGCCATGGGCTGGGACACCTTCCCACCAGACCAGGTTGCCCCAAGCCCCACCCTGGCAGCAATGTCTCACCACCTTTAGAGTGGAGAACTCCTTCCTAATATTATTTCATCTAAACCTGCCCTTCTTCAGCTTACAGACATTCCCTGTGTCCTATCCCTCCATCCCTTGTTCCCAGTCCCTCTCCAGCTCTCCTGGAGCCCCTTCAGGCCCTGGAAGGAGCTCTGAGCTCTCCCTGGATCCTTTTCTTCTCCAGGTGACCACTCCCCGCTCTCCTAGCCTGGCTCCGGAGCAGAGGGGCCCAGTCCTCAGAGAATTTCCATGAACTCCTCTGGCCCTACTACCCTCAGAGTAAATAATTTCTTCCTCACTTCAAATCTAAACCTGCAATTTTAACTATTCAGTAGCAGTTTGTCCATAGAGCCACAATTGTGCTGTAGCTGTTTACTCAGTAAAGTCAAAACAAAAGGTTTCAAAGGCACCACAAGACCTGCACACTGAACAGACCCCTTGGAACAGAGTCTTAAACAAGCTAAATCTTGGCTACCTTTTTGTCTGCTGACACGAGGTGCTGTTTTGAGATTTCAGTGATGGCCTTTTCCACACAAAAAGAACTTGCTGAATTCTGGAGCTCACGTAGTTCTTTCCAGCAGGTGGAGCATCAGCTCATTTACTGACTGCAGACACAGGAGGGAAAAAATAAATGTCCAGCTCGGCTTATAACGACAGCAGCTCTGTGCCTGGCTGCCCCGGGAGGCCAAGGGAGGTGTATCTCTCTCCTGAGAGACCTTTGTAGCCATGAATTGCACATATTCACAGCCTTACTCGGTCTCTCATACAGGCTTTGTTTCCATCTTGTCAAGCATAAAGAGCAAAGAAGTAGGAAGAGTAGCTAGGGAAGGCCAAAGCCTTTTCATCTCAGCTGTTGGGATTTGAGTGATTGTTAGATTTAGAAAAAAATAGGGAATTCTGTATCCTGTAAACATAAGAATTTTCCCCGAAATCTTACTCAAGCTGGTCATGTTTTTGTGAATGTGAAAATGAAAAATTTTAAATAGGAGGATTCTCACTAAGAAATACTTTATTGCCGGAAAGCTTTTTTGCCTTCCTCCTCTTAGCATCAGTAGGAACTGTTTTCCTTTAAATGCCTGTCTCTGGCTCCCTGGGTATTTCATTTACTAAAGAGTCTTTGCAGGTAAAAGTTCTCTGGGAAATGATAGGAAGGAACAAAAAAATCAAACTTGTCCAGAAGAGTCGGTGTAGGTACCTGAGCCACATGCAAAGAGGAATTTCATCTGCCTGAACAGCAGCTGCACTGTGGGAGAGGGATCCCTGCAGGGGCGTTATTGGCCATCCTCAGGGTGTAAAGGCAGAGATACAGCCCTGCTCAGGGCTCCTGCACTCTCCTGCCCTGCCCAGAGCCCCTCTGACCCGGGCTGGCTTCTGCCCAAGCAGGACTGGCTTCTTTAGGCTCATCATGAACCACCTTTTTATGGATGATCTGGTCTAAGCAAAGAGTCAGGATTGCCCTACATGAGCATCTTGTATCCAGAGGATGCTTGATGTGAGTTCATGTTTGTAGCATTTCTTCTTACAGCATCATATCCCTTCACAGTTCATTTGTAATTATGCATGCACGCTCCTTTCAGGCCTTATTTATAACTGGATACAAGGAATGCTGTTAGAGAGTCATTGCCTGTCTCTCCACTCTAAAAATCACACTATTTTATCTCTTTATTCTCTTATCAGTAGCCCCTGTTATCTACTGCTCGGCCTATCCAAAATACTTATCAGAACTTAACTGCAATGTCATGAATTAAAAAGGATGTTCTGCCAATGTAAGGCAAGTGGGAATTAATGGCCACTAATATATTCTTTGTCAGGTTTATCACCTGGAAGTATCAGTGAAGTGGATGAGAGTAGGGATTTTTTGTTTCTCTCTTAAGGTAATCTCTAAAACATTAATCAAACAAACTGTTATGAAATTAAAACATTTCAAATTGCATCAAATATTTTAGAGATCTTACCCCTTAAAAACAGTCTTTTATTCATTGTTAACTATTATGGAACTGTTTTCTGAAGTACTTTATAGTAGAATAGTTATTTGTCTGGAACTTCTGTCTTGAGCTACAGAGCTTGTTCTTGACCTGCCCCCTCTATAATCCTTTCCAGGATTACACTGAAGGAAAGCTGTATCTCTAATTTATGAGCAGTGTTCTATTATCTAGTCTAGTTTGTTATTTTTACTTAAAGATGGGACTTTTTATCTCTTCCTTCCCCACTTTGTCAACTGACTCCACTAAACAGGTGAATAGTTAACTTCCCTCATTAAGGTATGAGGCATTTTTCCATAAATTGAATTAATGGGATGGTCCTTTGCCATGTGATCTAAAAGAACTAGGATAATTTCTGGAAGCTACCATGGGAGATTAAAAATAACAAGTAATAGAGATTTCTTAGTTTCTTTACAAATGATGAATTTTATATAGGAGTCTCCAGGCAACCAGTGTGTTTGATGATTATAAGAACAGAGATCAAAAGAAGTAATCAGTTCTCTTCCAAGATGCCTTTGACTTTCCTGAAATTCAGCAATGTGAAACCACCATCTGTCAACTCAAAGACAACCTACCACGTCCTGCAGGAGTCAGGGTGGAACTTGTGCCCATCTTTTTATTGGCAAGTAAAGTATTTTGCAGAACAGATCCATATCATCTGTTTCCAAAGTCCAGAAAGAAACAGTAATTCTGCAGTAATCAGAATGAGTAAACACTCCAGCATTGTGGAAACTCAAGTCACACTCTTAATTTGTTCTATCTGTTGTTTGCTGTGAAGTGAGAATTTGACAGCAGTTACAAACAGAGATTTATTTTCCTTGTGTGGGCTGATGCCAGATTTTGTGCTGAACTTTATTCTTCTTTTTTTCTGGAGCTGGAAGGTTTATTTTATGTTTGAAGATTTCTTTAGCTGCAGTTTGGAGATTGATGCTCATGGCATGGTATGGTGTGCCCTGTGAAGTGGGCAGCTGGAAGTTGCTGAGTGCTCTTGTGTGACAGGTTAACTCTTCTTATAATCTCTCTGTATTAACTTTGGTTTTGATAATTTTTTAGGAAGCAAGATTAGAATATACTGGGTACTGTTAAAATCATGTCTGACAATACTCCTTCCAAACATCCAATCCTTTAACTGCAGTTACTTCAGAATTCCCTCTAATTAGGCAATTTTATATGGTTGTAAAGTCAAATTTGGAGAAAAGTTTTAGGGAGAGATATCACGCCTTCTAAAGCCAGTCAATATAGTTGGAAAACAATGATAAGCTTTGGCATACAGTTGTTTCATCAAATCCGGCAAAGTAATAGAGACTTTTCTGCTAGAGTCATGCTTGAAGAATTCAGCTTGAGCAGTTCAGCTCATTGTGATTCGTGATGGCTGTAGGTAAGGCGTGCACGTGCCTAAGCAGTTCTGAAATATATTAATTAAGTTTAATTTCAAAAATCTGAAATAAGATTTAGCTTGATCTCCTGGAGGCATTGCAAACAGGCTGAGCTTTGACAAACAAAGCACACGTGAAAAGTGCTTTTATGGAAATGATTAACTTCACCTCTTTGGGCCCATATTCTGCAATTCCATTAGCAGCATATCTTTGCTGGCAAAACATTACTGTGTTTTTGCTTTTAGTTGGAAAGTTGCACAATTAAAACCAGAAACTTTAGAAATGGATTTATTCTGGATCTCCCAGAGCAGACTTTTTCATATGTAATAGTTGAAACACTAAAACCTTTTAAGTGGAAATGAGGTAATATTTATTCATTGTGTTTGCACACTTCCTATGTATATAATTTCACACTCTATACAGAAAATACACTTTTTAAAAGAAGTGTTCTCCATAATACCTGAGTGATGTACTTCATTGTGTCATGGCTGTCGATCTCAAATGAAGAAAGCAGCATGATGATGTTTCATTGGAAATACAGGAATTGGCTCTTTATGCTGCTTCAGTGGAAGGTGACTGTATGTGACAAACACACAGTTCCATCCTGCCAAGAAACTCCTGACAGCTTCCATCCTTACACACTTGTGTTGGCCACGATTTGCAGAGCAATCCACTGTACAGCTCATCACTGTGCACACATTTCTATAACATGGCTGTGGAAAAGTTTTCCTACCAGTGGGATCAAAACATGGGAAAATTACCAGAATTTGGCTTGATTACATTTTCTGCCAGTAGTCTCACTGAATTAGCACTCTAAGGGCATGTTCAGGTGTAAGAGGGGATTGTGTTTCTGTCTTCTCCTGTTCCTCAGGGCTTTGTTGAGTATTTGGTAGCATTTGGTATGTGATCTGTGGCCCTGGAAATCAGGCAGTGTTCCCAAAGGTCACTGGTGCCAGGTGTATGTTTAGACAATAGGAAGTTAAAACATCACACAAGGCCATAAATGTAGCAGATAATAAAGAGATGGGATTTAGCCTGTGGTGCTGTCTGGATGTTCTCCTGGTGATGAACATCTTCTGAACTGCAGTGATGAGAAAGTTGTGGGAAGTGGGTCTCAGCTAGTGGAGAGTTTTGTCTCCCATCAACATTTTCAAAAACTCCATATAATGCTTTGAATACAGGGAAGTGGCAAGCTCTGTGTAGCCCAAATACAGCCATTAGGAATGAAAAATTATGGTAAAAACTCATCACTAAACTAATCTTTGGAACAAATTTTTCTGTATTGTGTATGTTATCTGACATCAGGCAGCAGAGCATGAAAAATAAATCTGCTCCTTCAAATCTCTTTGACAGTGATTAGAGTTTTGCACAGAAAAATAGAAATCTGTGGAAGGATAAATAATTGAGGTGCTTCTGTAGTTTTGCTGTCCTCACTTTCAACGAGTGGGGCTGTGCAAATGCTTAATGGCTCAAAGGTGGCTGCTTTTGCTTCAGGAGCTGCAGAGCTGCATCTCTTCTCCAGCTTCACTGTGGATGGCTGTGCTGCAGTGACAGCCAGGGACAGGAACTGCCCGGGTGTCTGTGCAGAAAGAAAGCTCAGGAAACAGTCTGGCAAGGTGGTGAAATGTGCAGGTGGCATTTTTCTGACCAAGCATGTGAAGAGACCAAGTAGCAGGACCTGTCCTGATGGTGGAGAAGTAAAAGGTAGAAAGCAGCTAAGGTCACAATGACCAGGGAATAGGAGTTTGGTCCTTGTGAAGAGGAGAAAGTCCCAATGCACACTAAGGTCATGTGAAAATTACAAGAAAGCTGAATTTGTACAGCTCAGGAATTACGTCTAATGCTACTAGACAGAAATAAAGACATTTGTAGCAGTTTGGAGGAAAAAAAGCCCCAAAGAACAAAAAGCTAACTTTTTCATAAGTCAGTCAGTAGTAAAAGCAAGGTCAGTGGGACAGAGGGAACCACTGATGGATGGCATCAGGAATACTTCAAATACCTTTCCCCTTGTTCTGTAAACTTAGAACTAAAGCTACAGTGAGTTAGAGTACTTCAGGAAATAGAGTTTCCAGTTGTCTGGAAATGGTGACATTCATAGTAGACTAGAGGATGGATTGGAGCAATGTGGTCACTTTAAGAGTTATGAAAATTAAAAAGAGAAAAAAAAGCCAACCAATGTTAAGGGGTGAGAAAGCTGGAACTGAGGAAGTGTAAATCAGAGTAACTGTTAGAATGATCCTAGCAAAAAAAACCCAAAGCAGCCATTTATGTGCATGTTGAACTTTTCAGAAGAGAAATGCAGAGTCACCAGGGTTTGTAGAGAGCAGGTTATGCCAAAGGGGATAGTTAAACAACAGCCTCCAATAAATTTTTAATCGAGACCAACTGGAGAAGGGTGCAAGGCAACAGAAAGGCAAAATTCCAGTATAGAATAGTGGTGACACAATTGTGTAATTGGATAAGAAAAAAAGAAATGGGAAAGTTTCTTTATTTTGGCCAGAGCCACTCTGTACCCAGGTACAGGTGTGTGGGTCTCACACTGCAAAAAGGGTTCTGGTCACAGGGTAAATGTGATTAATGTATTAAAAAGAAAACAGTCCCTGAGGGATAGAGGCAGCACTGGTTCCCATGGGACATTTGGGATAAGGCCTCTGAACATTCCAGCTGAGGGTACTGTGCCTTCAGAAGGCACTGCTTGGAAGAAGCAGAGGAATGCTACAGGAATGGGTAGAGATCTTGGAAAAAAGCCTTGTCAAGAAGGAAGGAATTGAAGCTCCTGAGTCAAAGGAAGATTAGAATTATAAATGCTGAGATACCTAAATGGCTGCTGCAGGGAAGGAGATGATAGGTTCTGTGTGCCTGTGATGGATCAGATAGGAAATTATGGGTTTAAATTTCAACAAGGAAGATTAAGGGTGGACATTAGGAAAACCATGCCAGTATGAAAGCTGTCTTGAGAAGTGAGATAGAGCACTTGGGAATGTGCAGGCTCCTTTGCTGGAGACCTTCCCTGCTGGGTTGGGATAGCGTCACCTGGTGTGGGTCAGGAATAGTTCCTTAGACCAGATAAGTGGGCTGCATCACCCCTCAAATCCCCATTTTTAGTCTTCAGGTAGTAACAATTACAAATTTCAAGTTTGAGGTACATTCCCCATCAAAGTTGGTGCAAGATAGGAGGGGAATGGATGTGCTCTGCCAGCACAGTTGGTTGGAAGCTGCACTTCATTTTGCTCCCAAGCTTTTTAGTGGGCTCTGACTCATTTCTTGGGGTTCTTCTTTGCCTTTCTGGGTACCCCTGACTGGTAAAAACAGGTACTCTGTATAAGTACCTGTCTTTATAAATTGAAGTTGATTGTTGGAAGTTTGTGTTATTTATAGGAAAAATATACAAGTAGCCCAGTTTTGACGTATCATTTTAACTAGTGGAAATTTCAATCGTGTATAGTTAGTTTTCAAGGAATGTTATATGCCACAATAGTTCCACTTAAAACTGTTCTTGCAAAATTGACTCTCAAGCCTAGTTCCTGGGTGCATTGAAATAATTTTAGGAACAGAAGCAAAACCAAACAGATTTGATTTTCATTTATCTGTTGTTTCTGAAATGAGGTTGAACCCAACCAGTATTCAGAAACTATTGCAGAGAAATAGAATATATATCTTCAGGAGGAAACCAGCTATTTTCAGGAGTCCTTCAGTGGAGCAGTTCTCGAGCCAAGAATAGCAGCAGCGATTGTGCCTCGGTGGTGGAGTGGCAGCAACCCTGAGAGTGTGGCCAAAGCTGTAAAGAGCCATCGGCGTGAGATCCAGCACAGAGGGGCAACACCGCTCCCATGAGCCCCTGACAGCAACTGAAACAGCAAATTTGAAACGTGCCCCATTTACCACATCATTAATATGTATTTGGGGCAGGTAGGAGGGGAAATAATCATAAAGGAGTGTATTGGACACGCTGGAAGTTTGTGTGAATTAGCCTTCGAGATTTGCATGTGCGCACTGATAAAAGCCCTCTACGCAATCTCGGAATTTATGATGATCTTTAGGCCCAAAAAAATGTAAAGCTGAGCCCATTCTGCTCACTCTGAGTGTTCCTGTGCCTTGGAGTCAGCCGAGGCTCCCAGGCCGGGGTTGTTCCAAGATGGTCGGTCCCGCTGTGCAGGCGCAGCCAGCGCCCGCTCCTGCTGCATTGTTCGGGCAGCTCTCCCCTGCCTCTATAAACAACTGCGCCGCTGATTAATGCGCTCGCGTTTGCCACTTAGAGCTGGTTTAGATAGAGGCAGGGAAGTCATTAAGGGCTTGGCAGCAGTCCAGGGTACATCTGGGACTGGGGAGCTGCCGCTGGGGCAGGGAGGAGGGCGGCAGGCGGGAGCTGGGGCAGGGGAGAGGATGCTTGGCAAAGGAAGGAGCCAGGGCAGGGAGGAGAACCATGAGGCAGGAGCTGGCACTGGAATGGGGAGGGCGATGGGCAGGAGATGGGGCTGGGAGAGGGAGGAGGACACCGGGCAGGAGATGGGGCAGGAGGAAGGAGGAGGAAGAGGGCATTGGACAGGAGCTGGGGCAAGAGGAAGGAGGAGAACGCCGGGCAGGAGGAAGGAAGAGGGCACTGGGCAGGAGCTGGGGCAGGAGGAAGGAGGAGGACTCCAGGCTGGAGGCAGGAGCCAGGGCAGGTCTTCGGCAGCGCCTGCTTCTTCTCTTGGCTGACTTTCAAAAGCGGCAGAAAAGCAGCTACGGGCGCTAATTGTGGCTGGGTCCTGAAGTGAAAATGTTTTGTGACAGTTGAAAGAATTTAAAGAGGAAGGAAGATCGGTTTAGTGTCAGCTGCAATTAGATAATCAAAGCTTAAAAATCCTGCTCTGTTGATACCTTCACCTAGAGCCGGGGAGCGGAGCTGGGGAAGGGGGAGGAGGGCTGTGCGTGGAGAGGACATTTCCATAGCCAGTGCAGCCGAGGCCCGGCCGAGCTCGCAGGTTTGTCTGGGCGCGCGCTCGCACAGAGAGATTTTCTTGGCAGCTCTACAGGATGAGGCTTACACTGTACACAGCCGACATATTGAAGCCGGGAGCCCTGGAGAACGTAGAGGCAGGAGTAGAAACAGCTCTGCACACAATGTAGCGTCTCCTAGGATGGTTGGGCGGCTCCTTTCTTCAGGTATTTTATTACCCATCAGCCCTTTTTAGAGCCAAAAAAAGAGAGAAAGTAACCCTAACCCTGAGAAAATAGCATCTGCTTCTGTTAAATCAATTTATTACATAACATTTCAGCGAGAGAGCAGCAGCACAGCGTCCTGAGCTTTTGGCTGCGTTTCAGGTTTGATAAAATGGCGTCTTCGCAGCGAGCTGCTTGTAAAGATATGTTGCACTGAGCAGAAAAATGCAATGATTTGGTTTTTTCTACTGCTGCTTTTGTGTCGGAGAGGTAGCATTTAGTGGAATCTCTACTAATAATGAGAAATCTTGTTTATTTTTGCTTGTTTTCTTAATGCATTTGAAAGCTTTCAGCATCAGAGGGAAGGAACTACATTTGAATGTCGTAGTGCAGAAAATGAAAAGGGGATAACAGGCTTTCCCCCGTGTGGGCTTAGCTATGGTTTAGTTTTAAAATAAATAAAGCTGCTTTATTCAATGCTTCCATCTCTTTTCTGCCTTTCCACGTTATGTGTGCTGTGCAAGATTTCAGCTTCCTCAATCCATGAGACTTGTAGGGGCTTCAGATAGATGCCAGTTTTCAAATCTGTCTCTATCCCTAGAGCTGGATGCAGCAGGTAACCTGAAATATTAGCACGACAATGCCCAAATTTTCTGCTTTATTATATTTTGTGCTTCAGAATAGATGTTTATGTCATGTTTTCTTTATGAAATTAGGCTACATTTGATTTAGCATTTAAAATGTTCCTGGCGATTCCTATTTAATTTAGATTTGGAAAAAGTCATTTATAGTGTTTGAAAGATCTGTTCATGTTGAATTGAAAACTATATTTTGAGGCGGGGGGAGAAAGTGATTTTTCCCTTTTTCTCTCTTCTTCCTACTCAGGATCACTAACCTTTATGTGGCAAGGAAAATCCCCAGTGGGACTGTCAGTGTCCCTTGGGATTTTTCTGTGTTCTGCATGTCAGAGCAGGGAGCACTGTCTGTCCTCTGTCCTTTGGGCAGCACAGGGCAAGCCAGGGGTTCCGGTTGTTGTTACGTGACAAACATGGACTGAAAAATAAAACGAGTAATAAGAGAGGAGTCACTGTTAGATCTGATTTAGAATGTATTAATAATGTTCCATTAAAAGTTTGTCCCAGGCTTTGCCATTTCGTACCCTGTCCATACTTTGGTTCCAAAGTCAGCTGCATGTTGTGTTGTAGTTGGGGAGACAGGGTTTTTCTGTGCAGCATTTGAACTAATTACTGCAATGGAAGCTATGAAGTTATAGTTACTTTTAACTCAGTTGAATAAAAAAATTAAATATGATTGTAAATTACATTTTCAGAGGAGGATAGAAGTTTGGGGTCAGTTGCTTGTGCAGGCAAAGTATTTTGCTTTTCTAAGAAATGCATGCAACAGCTTGTCCCATTTCACTCTACTCATACTTTGTATTTGTAATCTACGTAAACACTAAATTGATTTTGCGACTAATTATTCAATACCCAACACAGCCAAAAATGTTTTCTGTTTTTATTAAATACTGAATTGAAGCTGGTCAAGTATGTTGGCTACAGTACGTAATAACACCAGCAATCTCCTCCCACCCCATTAAGGATATTATTTAAAAAACCAGCAACCCAAAACAAAACAACCTCCTCATGCTATTGGTTATACTGATCAGAGCTGTGCATTTTTCAGGTCACATATATGGTTGCAGTTGGACAGAAGTTCTGTGCTTATTAAAAACAAATTTGAGCCATTATCTTCAAATTAATATTTCCTTCCTGATGGCTGAAGAAATGTTGATGATCAGGGGAACTATATTTTAGAAAAGATACATAATTAAGATTCTGAAACAAAAAGTATTAATTTAAAAATCGCTTTCACTTTGTGGTATCCCAGCGCTAGGTTTGCTAGCACGGAATACCTGTGGTTCCTGTTACTCGTGCCTTGTTTACAGTCTTTGCTCAGCTCACAGAGGAGGGATAGAAATGCTTCTGGTGGACTCAGTCCTTTTATTTCATATCTTTGCATAAATAAAGAAGAACTGATTCTTAAGAATTTTTTAAATGGGTTTTCCATTTCAATCTTAACACCTTTGAAAAGAAAAGAAAATATAGGGAATTTCTGTGAAGAGTTACTTTCCTAGAAAGTGGGAGTAATCTGCATTTTCAAAAAAAATTTCCCCTAACAGAAAAGTTCTCTAGATTTAATAATATATTTTACTTTCATTATTTTTCCCAAATCTTTAAGGTCTTTACAGATGAAGTAAGATTGTGCTACTCATTATTTATTCATAGGCGCAAACCCCTTTTAGTTAAAAGAAAATGGAAAAATGCCTTTTTGTTATTTGCTTCTAGAGACAAGAATATAAAACTTAATCTCTTCAGGATCTGTACTCAAACTCTTGGTTTGTCTGACAGCAAAGTCCTAGTTTTTGCAGGTTTCTGTTCATTTTGTGAATATTTTTTTTCCTTTCTCTTCATCTGTCCTTTTTCTTACGAGCTTTATGGCAGCAGCCTTTGGTGTTAGAACCAATTGTAACAGTGAGCGTTGGACACTCTGAGGTACTTGCATAGTTTTTTCTCTGGTTTTTGAATCCCTGACTTGTGGAAGGCACCAGTGGGATCCCTCTGTCTCTGGAGCAGGGCAGGCACAGCGAAGGGACCTGCTGCTCCAGAGGGGAATCACTGATTTCACATCCCCTACACGGAATTATTGTAATCCCCACCAAAGTCACCACTGTCAGATTAGCCCGTGGTTATTGTTGAGGGAACCATCTGAACCTCGGGAAGAGTGATTGTGCCAATGGGACAGGAAAGGGAGCACCTGGATTTGCAAAGCCTTAGGAAGCCTGAGGGCTGGAGCTGTGCATTCCTTGTGGGATCCTGCCTGGAGGAGCTGTGCTTGGTCAAGCCCAGGCACTTGGCGATTTTCTACTTTTAATATGGACATCTCTTAGATCTTATAGTTCTTCTCCCTCGTAATTTTCTTTTCTTTTTCTTTCTCTTACTGCTCCTCAAAATCTGGTCTCTTATTTAACGAATTATTTTGCTCCCTACTTTCAGCCATCATCCTAAGCTATTTTGTCATCTTCTGTCCCACCCCTTCCCTTTATTTTCTGTCTCCTAAGTGCTCTCAAATTTGAGCAGTGCTTTAACCACCATCTTTGGGGGAGAGGAGAAAGGAACTGATTAAACAAGCAGCTCCCTTTCATCTCATCTTGTAAGCCACAGTGCTGTTCCTGCGAGCCTAGAGGCGTCCTGGGCACTCTCTTGATCCTGCTTGCCCAGCCTGCCCTGCACAGCTCTGCTCTCCCAGCACCCGCATACGGAGCTGAGCTTTCAGCTTTGAGGAGACCTTTCATTGGAACAATGTATTTCCAGCCACTTTCAAATCCTTCTGTCAAGGCTCAAATGCGGCCCTGAGTTGCACCACCCACAGGGTTGAAAAACATCTCGTATAACTCCTCTTATCTGATTCCTTGGTTGCCTCAACTTCTTATCTTCTGGCCTGGCCTGCTGCTGCTTTTTTCCCTTTGTTCATTCCTACTCTGCTAAGAATGTTCCTCGGCTCATTTCTCTGACCCTGCTGACCCTTTTTAAGTCATTTCACAGCCTGCCTTCCCCTTCCGTGTCTTATCTGGGATTCTGGTCTCTGTTTAACACCTGTGTAGCAAATCTAGATCATCAGGTAAATGTTCAACATGCTTCCTTAGCTCTGTGCTGCCCGTATCCAGGAATAACAGGATGTTTTCTTCCTTTCCAGCCGTTGCATGTAGAGGAAGGAATCCAGATAAATCCAAGTGGTTCTGTTTACATTCTTTTAGATTTGTTATGCACTTGTCAATTATTATGGAAGAAATTCTTCCCTGTGAGTGTATAAGGCCTTGGCACAGGGTGTGCAGGGAAACTGCTGGCTGCCCCATCCCTGGAAGTGCCCAAAGCCAGGTTGGACAGGGCTTGGAGCACCCTGGGATAGTGGAAGGTGTCCCTGCCTATGGCAGGGGGTGCAATGAGATGGTTTTTAAGATCCCTTCAAACCCAAGCAATTCTATTTTCTATGATTATTTATGTCTTTCTGTGATTTAGGTCTTTTGCTGTTACCATGAGAAGAGAGGTGGTAAACTAAGAATGTTTTCCCTTCCTTTCTCTAAAATTCTTTCTTCTGCTTCAATTAATTTAAATTTAAAAATAAAAGAAAAGTAATCTGGGTTGGTTTAGCATGTTATTTCTTTACCTTGCAAAATCTTCATAAGGCAACCAAGTAATCACCTTAAAAAGCTACAGGTGAAATGTGTGAACAAGAGTGTCAGAGAGAGAGAGCTTTTTCTAATCTTGGGAGTAATTTTTGTAGTATCAGAACACCTCTAATTGGAGGAGCTAATCACACGAACATATTTGTGATTTAAATTAATTCATATTAGGCATTCGTTGTTAACAACTTGTTGGGGAGGTTTGTTGCATCCATCTTCCCCACAGAAATATTCATTTTATTCACAAATCACAAAGAGTAGAAGCCGTGTTTCAGCAGATTTAAAGCAAGTAAAAATAATTGACATCCAAAATTTGTTACTTTGATATGTGCAAGCAGTTAAGAGGAACTCTTTTGCAGATTGTCTCGCTTACAGATCTCTTGGATCAGACTGAAATACTTGTTATCAAATTCCTATCAAAAGAAACTAAGAGAAATAATCTTGTACAGAGCAGTTGGTGTGGAAAGTAAATGCAAAATCTTGACCGAAGCTTGAATTCTTAACATGAGACATGTTGTGCCTTCCAGTTTAATGTCATTCCCTAGCAAGCAAGCAGGTGCTCAAGAGCTTGTGATTAATTTTTTGGGTTAGTGTGTGTGTTTGAGGATGTGACAATGCTTAAAAGGCACAACATCACTTTTTATTGGCTTGGGGACACAGGGGATTGTGTGTACAAATGCAAAATGATGTTTAAACCACAAGTAAAGCCTGTGAGAGGTAAGCTTCTTGCTGAAACTGTCAGTTATTTAGAGATGCCCAAGTTCTCTGCTAAAATATACCTTAGTGGTATTTATAATTGGCACCTAACAGTAAAGGTTGTTGCCTGTATTTGTTTCTTTATTTCCAGGACGGGTTGCAAAACTAAATGCAGTATGAATTTAGTGTGTTTTGATTGTGGGTGTGTATGTAATATCTCAGTGCAGGCAGACATTTTACATTTTTTTATTGGATGCTCTTTCTTTGTGTTTCTCTGACGAATGAGAATTGAGTCAAAATAAATGGTAAGAGTCTGCTAGATACTCTTCTGTGATTTTTCCAAATTTGTTCTTTAGACTTTTCACATAGATTAGTGAAATATTTGCTCTTATTTATTGCCTGCTTATTATTTTTACTGGTACACTGGGGGCTACAAAACGCTTGCTCTATTCTAAAATGAAATTGTTTAGTTATTTTAATTGAGAGTTTTGCCAGATTAAAAAAAAACCCAAACAAATTACGACAAGAATCGTGCTCCATTGTGGTGAGGAAAATTACTGTATTATGTTAGAGAGAGAATGTACTCTAAATTTTAGCAGAATGTACTGTTGTAACCAGTGATGTAAAACAGTGCTTCATAGAGAGCTTTTGCAGTGCTTGAACAGTGGACTCATTTTTAACCTTGGATCCTTTCAGATCTCAGCCACAGTGGATTGGGAGACCATTATGAGAATTCCCACTGGGGACAGCAGCCCGCTTTCAGGAGTGAAGGCAACTGCAGCTGGGATAAAGTGATAATAGACAGGACTGACAAGGAAGCGTGGCCTTCCATTACCGGAGCTGAGACTGAGTCTGCCTCAGAATGTACTACAGACACTGACTCTGCCTCCAACTGTGGCTCAGAGAACAGTAGCATGGCTACAGGGAGTGCCCAAGGCAACTTCACTGGACATACAAAGAAAACTAATGGCAATAATGGCGCCAACGGAGCACTCGTCCAAAGCACTTCTAACCAGAGTGCCCTTGGAGCTGGTGGAGCAAACGGCAACGGCGGCTCGGCCAGGGTGTGGGGGGTGGCTGCGGGCTCCAGCTCTGGCCTAGCTCACTGCTCTGCCAGTGGTGGGGATGGAAAGATGGACAACATGATGGGAGACGGTAGAAGTCAGAACTGCTGGGGTGCTTCCAACTCGAATGCTGGCATTAATCTTAACCTTAACCCTAATGCCAATCCAGCTGCCTGGCCTGTACTTGGACATGAAGGAACTGTGGGAGCAGGCAACCCTTCCAGTATTTGCAGTCCAGTCAGTGCCATAGGTCAGAACATGGGCAACCAGAATGGGAACCCAACAGGCACCTTAGGTGCTTGGGGAAACTTGCTGCCGCAAGAGAGCACAGAACCACAAACGTCCACTTCTCAGAATGTGTCTTTCAGCGTACAACCTCAGAACCTTAACACTGATGGACCAAATAACACTAACCCCATGAACTCTTCACCAAACCCTATCAATGCAATGCAGACAAACGGACTGCCGAACTGGGGGATGGCCGTGGGCATGGGGGCCATCATCCCGCCCCACCTGCAAGGCCTTCCTGGTGCTAACGGAACCGCGGTTTCTCAAGTCAGCGGGGGCAGTGGTGAAGGAATGGGCAGTTCTGTATGGGGGATGTCCCCAGGTAATCCTGCCACAGGAAACAGCAATTCTGGGTTCAGTCAGGGGAATGGAGACACTGTGAACTCAGCATTAAGTGCTAAACAAAACGGATCCAGCAGTGCTGTGCAAAAGGAAGGAAACGGAGCGAATGCGTGGGACTCGGGGCCTCCCTCTGGCCCCGGGGTCCTGGCGTGGGGCAGGGGCGGTGGTGGCAGCGGGGTTGGCAGTGTGCATTCTGGAGCCTGGGGCCACCCCAACCGCAGCGCCAGCAACGGTGTCAACGGGGAGTGGGGCAAGCCCCCAAACCAGCATTCCAATAGTGACATCAATGGGAAAGGATCAACAGGGTGGGATAGCTCAAGTGTTACCAGTCCGAATCCTGCCATGCAGCAGGGCAATGAACAAATGAACTCTTGGGCCAAAGCTGCAGCATCTGGCACCACGGCTAGTGAAGGAAGCAATGACAGTGGTGGGAGTCAAAATGAAGGCAGTACTGGGAGGGAGGGGGCTGGAGAGGGCAGGAGGAGAGACAAAGGGATGATAGACCAAGGGCAAGTTCAGTTGCCAAGAAATGACCTTGACCCCAGGGTCCTGTCCAATACGGGGTGGGGACAGACCCCTGTAAAGCAAAACACTGCCTGGGAATTTGAAGAGTCCCCAAGGTCTGAACGGAAGAATGACAATGGAACTGAGGCCTGGGGTTGTGCAGCTACTCAATCTTCAAACTCAGGGGGGAAGAACGATGGGTCCATCATGAACAGTACAAATACCTCTTCAGTATCTGGGTGGGTCAACTCTCCACCGGCAGCTGTTCCAACAAATACAGGTTGGGGAGACAATAACAACAAAGCACCAAATGGCCCGGGGGGGTGGGGAGAGTCAGCAAGCTCTACTACTGTTAATAATGCTGCTGCTGCCAAAAGCGGCCACGCTTGGAGTGGGACCGCAAATCAGGAGGACAAATCACCTACCTGGGGTGAACCTCAGAAACCCAAATCTCAAAACTGGGGAGATGGACAGAAATCAAATCCAAGCTGGACTTCAGGAGGTGGAGATTGGACAGATTCATCATCTGTTCCTGGACACTTGGGTGATGGGAAGAAGAATGGATCTGGATGGGATTCTGACAATAGATCGGGGTCTGGCTGGAATGATTCCACGAGGTCTGGGACCAGTGGGTGGGGAAATGGCACAAACAGCAAGGCTAATACAGGTACAAGTTGGGGGGAATCTTTAAAGCCAGGCCCCCAACAAAATTGGGCTAACAAACCCCAGGACAACAATGTGAGTAACTGGGGAGGAGCTGCTTCTGTAAAACAGACGGGGTCAGGGTGGGTTGGTGGGCCAGTGCCAGCCAAACAAAAAGAGAACTGTGAGGCAACTGGCTGGGAAGAGCCATCTCCACCGTCCATTCGCCGCAAGATGGAAATCGATGATGGTACCTCAGCTTGGGGCGACCCAAATTACAACAACAACAAGACTGTAAACATGTGGGATAGAAATAATCCTATAATTCAGAGCAGTACCACAACCAACACCACCACCACTAGCACCATTATCAACACCAACATGGTTGAACCTCAGCCATCGCACCAGTCAAGTGCCCAGCCGAACCGGTCCCCACTGCTTGGCCCAGGTATGACAAGTTTTGTGAAATACTTCATAAAACAGGTTTATGGGATGCTTTATACCAGCACCAATTGCTGAATGCTGTCTGTCCTATCAGTGTGTTATGGTAGAAATCCTGTATTTATGTCCGGAATTGGTTTATTCCTTTCCTCTGGAGCAGTCTTGCCTTGAGGACAGAACCTATGGATCCTGACACAAATTTCCATAGTCCAAATGAATGTAAGAAAGGCTTCAAACAGTATTTGGTCAATAGCATGCTTAGATTGTGGATCCATATTTATTTTAACATCTCTTCCAGAGTTACTTAACACCTTTTAATTCAGCCATTTGGGAGGCTGGGGGGTTTTGGCAAACCTTTCTTCTGTAATTTGTCTGCTGTCCCCACTGCGCAGGCTCGGTGTGTTTAGACCGTCTGCATCTGTTTCTTTTCTGCAAAACATCTCTTGGCAACAGATGTTTGGTAACAATTGGATGAATTTAGGCTGCTGTTCCTCTGTCCAGTTTGTTGTCTTTTATGAAGAAATGGTTCTCTTCTGCACCTCAGGGCTCAGGCACGGGCAGCATCCTGGATTTTGTGTGGTTCTCAAAAAGCAGGGCTGGTTCAAGATGTTAATATTCAGGGTGGCTGCAGTTAGGTTATCCTAACTTCAGCTGTGTTTCAAAGACAAGGTTTTAGGCATTTAGGAATTTTTCTAATCAAAGGTAAGGTGCTGTTATAGGCAAGCAGCAAGGAATAAAAATGCATAAAAATGAGAGAAATGCTTAAAAGAGAGGTATTTAAATAAAAGTTACACTAGCAGCCCATATCTATATCATGGCCACAGACCTCTCCAAAATAAATCTAATCATGCAGTACTGTTTCAAATTCTCCATCTGAGTTTTGTTTCCAAGTTTTTGTTTCATTCTGGTCATGGCTAACTACTGACTTTTTAACCACGTTTTTATCCAAGTGGGATTTCTTCTCTCATTTCCATCCTTTTTCTCTTTGATGTTTTGGAGTGATTCAAATTTGCTTTAATGTCTGTGTAAAAATAGTCTTATGTTCCCCACTCTGGTCAAATATTTTAACAGTAGAAGGTACCTATTTTAATAAAATAACATGTGCTCCGTGGCCTTGTACTTGATCAGCCCAACATATGTGACTAACTTATTTCATCCATATTTAAAATTTTACCCATGAAACAAGAATTCAAAGTCCTGAATTGTAATGGAAGTATCATGAAAGTGGATTTTTGGTTGGGTTTGGGTGAGGTTTTGTTTTTCGTTAAGGTGATTTTTGGAGGACTACGTTGGTGCTTGTAAAACTGTTCATACACAGCAATGCATTGTTAATGTTATTCAAATAATTAACATCTTCTAGAGGAAAACTTAACAGTCCTGAGCCCTTCAGTTTTTGAAAATGGAATTTAAAAACTGGTGTTAATCTGCATCGATTCCTTTGGAGAATGGACAGTAGCAAAGGAAGGGTTTCTTTGAAGCAATATGTTTACATATTCAGAAAGCCGCCTATGAACATGTAACCAACGTGCTCAGGCTGCCCCCAGGTTAAAGTGAGTGTTGGGCTTCTTGAAAAATGTGAGTTAGAAAGATTCTAAGATCTTTTAAGATAAGCAAATCTTTTATCTTCTCTTTTTAAATTTTCCAAGATAAGCAAAGTCACTTCTCAGAATATACTTAAGTCAACATGCAAGAAAGTATGAAACAAGTAATAATGAAGACAATTTAAAATATGGTTCTGATATTAAAATTTAGATCAAATTGTAGCAGGCATAAATTAAGCCTTATCTTATGTATTTTTGCTCCATGAACTTAATACAGAGGTACAAGTATAAAGGCCAAACATGGAAATATTGTGAAGGATTTTTGTCTAAATGGAAGCGAGGAGCAGTCAGTCCCTTGTGTCTTGAGCTCTGCCCGTGTTTACTTGTGGCTGTGCCAGAGAGGGACCAGTCCTGTGCTTATCTCACACACAGAGAGCAGTGCAATTCCAAGAGGTCCCAGTGACTTCTCCTCGGAGTGCAGGAGGCCCCGTTTTCCCAGGGCAGGCAGCACATGGCAGCTGCACAGCAACATCCTCCTGGTCTGGCTGGAAATGTACACAGACCTGAAACATCTACAAATTATCTCCCATCTGGGACAGCCAAAACATGGGAAGCAAGTAGTAAGTGTTGTCCCTCCCACGCAGACAGGGACCTGCACTTTGGAGTTGTGCTGTTTAACTCTTTTTCCTACTGCAATTCCCTCTCCACTTGGCTGTGCATTTCCAGCCTCTGCAGTGAGGGAGACAAGAATCCTGTAACCAGGAGACTTCTGCACTCCACAACCAAAGTTCATCCAGCAGCGGTGCTTTTCCATGCAAAGCATGATTGTGTTATTTAAAACTGTGCCATAGGGCACAGTTAAGTGCTCATCTAAAATCCTACAACTCTTGAACTCTGTAGTTACCATGGGCATTTTGTCACCTGCATGGGTGCTGTGCCAGTCACATTCAGGGAATAAAATGAATAAGGAATCGTGGATTCCATTCCTGTGTAAGTAGGGAGGAGTGGTGCAGATGGAAGTTGTCACAGTCACACATCCTGCAAGCAAAGAAGTGGATTTTAATTTTGCTGCACAGCACTACCTAGGGGTTCACAAAGGATTAACAGTCCCTTTTGGGGTTGAAGTTTATGCTTTATTAGTTTGGAAATAGAGGCCAAGTTACAGTCTTGTTATGCGAGTTGTCACCCATCCCCAGAAGTTCTCCAGATCCTTTGAAGGCAGAACTTAAAAGCCATTGATGGGAAGCAGATGTTGGTAAACACTTGATGAAAATGAAGAATGCTCTGAGGAGTTTCATTTTCTAGTGGAAAAGAAGTGGGGGGGAAAAAGAGGGGAGAGGGACAGCTAGTGTGATAGATACAGTCCTTTCTGGTTATAGGAACTTGTTGCCAAGGCAGTGGTGAGTTACTTAGGTGAGCAGAAAGCTGGTGGGTTTGAGTTAGACTGGGGTTTAATCTAAATTACTTGTGCATAATTCTTCCTAGCACTTCTAACTCATGCAGCTTTGATATGAGGGGAGTAAGAAGGGAGAAAAGGTTTTGCAAACAGAAATGATTAGAAAAGATTTTTGGATCCCAAACAGCATCAGATCCTCCCTCCAAGTGCTGAGGAGTGGGCTTGATGCTTTCCTGTTCTCATTAGGTCAGGAGAGCCTGGCAGGGTTCCACCATCCTGCAGCTGAGGAAAGAAACAACAGAAGATAACCTAGGCTTCCCTGTGGGGATTGTAGGGCACAAATTAAGGCCTTTGTGGTTACTAGAGAGTGAGGAGCTTAAGTTTTAAAAACCTGAACTGTGTCTAAGTTCTGAAAGCTCCAAACATCTCTGTTCCTTTAATAATCCTGTGCCACTAAGTGGCAGCTCACGTGACAGTGGTTTTTTTACTTTGAACTTCCATCAGAATGGATTTGGAAGCAGCTCAGCTTTGGGCTCCTTTAGGGTGCTCATGTGAAAACCTAAAATCCTGTGGTGGGTGCTCAGCCCATGAACAGCCAGGTTCTGGGAGGCAGCCAAGTGATGCTGAGAGAGCTGCCCTCAATTTTCACACAAGGGTGATCTCACTGCTGAACCCAAATTAGAGCTTTCTGAATGCTCAGTGATGAACTGGAATCCCTTTCAGAAAATGAGGATTTGAAAGGTTAAGGGCTGTAGGTGGCTCTTAAATGTATATATAAAACCCAGAATAACTAGTGTGTAATCAGTAAACAATCTCTTTTCTACCTAATATCTTCTTTTTTTATAATCTATATAAGGTTCTAATATTTTGGTTTGCCCTTATTGTAGTCCTGTGCTCTGGTATTTATCACAGACCAACAACTTGAAGGAAAACAATTTCTGCCATCCAAATGGCTATAGGGTTATTTTGAGGGAAAACAACTGCATCCTGCCACAGCTTAGTTAACATTTCACTTTCCCTAGAGGATTTCCTGTTGGCTGTGGCCCAATGTTAATTATGTTTTTATTTCTATAAAACAAAGCTCTGCCAATGTGTCCATGTTTATTACTCACTGTGATCTTTTCATTTCTTGCAATTCTAACAGTGTTTAAAAACTTCAGTATTAAAACCTCGCTTTCTTGCCAGAGAAGCCTTTAAATGGAGCACATTGTGTTGTGAAACAACATGCAGATCTGGGTGGGTTTTAAGGAGCATTTTACCAGAAGAGCCTAAATCTGTATTATTTTCATCAGAAAATAGTAAGTTTTCTCCAAGCAGAATTTTTGAAAACACTTGGCAGGTTCAGGTTTTGAGACCACTCAAAGGTCTTGGTTTGCCTTCCCAGCAGCTGTGGAGAGTTTTGCATCATTCATTCAAAAATGTAACTTCATTCACCTTTAAACTTCCTAAAACAGAATCATTTGGAGTCATAGAAAGGTAGCACAGAGACAGTACAGCAGTATTTACACAGAGGGAAATCAGGTTTGCAATTGAAAAGTGCTCCAGAATTTACAGACAGGTTAGTTTTTTCAGTGCACAGATTATTTCTCCAACAGCCTTCAGGTTTTATTTACTAATTTCCTGTACTTAATTTTTATCTGTTAAGATAGTTTGGAAAACTTGTTGTTGATTTATTTTGTTTGCTTTTATGTACTCATATTATTTTCTATTAGTAAAGGCTGGTTGCCCCATTAGTTGTAATCCCATATTATTTCCTGCTCAGTGCATTTAAAAGCAGTTAAAATAATTTGGACATTACACATCTGTGGCCTTTAGTTAAAAGTTGCTAAATTTATAGTGAAGAGCAACAGAAGAACCAGTTTTTTTGAGGTTTTTATTCTATAACACAGCACTCTTTGGCTTTTTAATATATGAATTGTGTTTTAAGGATGGTTTAATAAGTTGAATTAGGTAGAGTTTCCCGTAGGGGTTGCATGAAGTCAGGGAGATGTTAGTGCTCTGCACTGTCCCTGTTTGCTGTCTGCTTGGTGCTGTAGACATGTTTTGTTTTCTGTTTCATTTGCCTGCAGTTAATCTTTTTCAGCTGCCAGTATGATTAAATACATGCAGTTGTCTGCCAGTTGCCTCCTGAGTAGTGAGGCAGAAACTCAAATAAAACCTCCCTTAAATAAAGTTGGCTTGAAGATACAGGCAGGAACCTTGAAATAAGCATTTCATGTGCAACACCAAGGAAGCTGTCATGTTAAGTACAGGTTCATTTAGGTACATCTGTGGATCTGCCAGTTTATCTTCTTTACACAACTTAAAATAACCAGAAATGTAAGGTATGATCATTGAGCCTAAACCACGGTATTTTTGTTTCAAATGGAAATCACTTGAATGAAATAGTGACATTTTGGGTTGTTTCAGGAGCTTGCTTTAGATTCAGTGCCTCTTGCTGGTAGAGAAGGAGTTTTATGAAGCTGAAATACACCAGTGGAGGGTTTGGCCCTGGGTTGTGCCATCTGCACTTGGATCGGTGTCTGAGAGCTGCAGGGGCTGAAGAAATAAAGCCTACAATAAATATGTAATGCAGGAACACTGGAGCAATGGCAGCTCTGGGCCCATCTATTTGAATTTTTTTTCTCTGCCAGGCAATGCTTGAGTTGTTATTAGCAATGGATGTTGCTGCAGCTTCTGGTATTGGGAATTCTGTGGAAATCGGTGATTTCTGCAAGGACTTGTTGGTCATTGAAACACTGTTGCTTGGTTATTGCAGTGTATTTCTAGGTGCTCTTAGACACAGTTCCTTTGCCATTGCCTACCTATTCTGGGTGTCAGTTTGTGGAGAAAATGTTGTTCCTGCTTTTTTGAAACCTTTCCAGAGTATTTTTACAGATACCATTGTGGAGCAAAAAAAGGAAATACTGCTGTGGCAAAGCAGCATCTGGTCATTCATTTACAAAATACTCATCTTAATAACATTCATCTCCAATGAAAAGAGAACAAGTTCCTGATTTAGCAGCCTATGTACCAGTGGAAGTTTTAAGCAGACTAAATTCTACAATATTTGTTGAAATCTCAGCTGTCATTTTTACAACTGTAGAAAAATAAGTTTGTGTCAGGGGTCGGTAAGAACTTTGTTTTCTTGCTTGTCATGCCTCTTCTTTGTGCATGTTTAAAAAGTACCTTGAACTCCATCTGTGATCCGAGTCCTGTCTCCAGAAAATCTCTGGTAACGATGGTTATAAATTCAGTTTACCCTTCTGCTGTGTTGGTCAGTGCTGCTCTGTGGGCTCAGGAGCCCTGTGGCTGCTCCTGCCACGTTCAGCTGCAGGGCTGAAATCGTGTCAGAGGGATTTAAGCTCATTACATTCAAGCAGAGCCAGACTAAGGCTGTTTCTTTGGAGTAGCTTACGTCTTCCAGTGAGTTAATGTAATACTCTGTAGGAAAACAATGGCTTCTACCTGCCATTCCCCGTGGTTTGATTATGGACCCTAATTGCAGTCTTGATTAGTTCCCCTTAAAATAATATTCATTATAATGTAGGGGGTCAGTGATGAGGGATAGATAGGGCACATGAGCTGTAATAAAAGCTTTAAAGAATACATTCAACACAGATAATCTTCACTGAAAGTGGGAACAATCAAACAACATCTTACTGCCAGGGCATGAGAAAAGAGATTTTATAGTTTGTGAACAGTGAAAAGGAATTAAAATAGGTTAAAATCAACTGGGGTCCTGGTCTCTGGAATGCTGGCCCTGGGCAGATGGGAGCAGCTAGCTGCTCCTTGGGACCAGGTGTGGTGCTCACTTGGCAGCCTGGTTGCTTCTGCTGTGGAGAAAAACCCTCTTTCTGGGTTGTCAACTTGGCGTTAGTATTGAATTAAGAAAAAACTCGAGGATTTTTTTAAACACACTTAACCAGAATCACTGTGTGTACTTACTGGTTCACGCTCTTTCCATGGAAACGCTTGAATAAAATTTAAAGTTTTTTGGAATTACTATCTGAAGAAACCTTCCCTCTCATCACTGTTCTCCTTGCCTTGTTCCAGCAGGCTGGGGAGAGATGCCTGCTGTCCACACCAAGAGTGAAGCTTCCTGGGGAGAGCCCTCCTCCCCTTCTGCTGCAGTTGACAATGGCACTTCGGCGTGGGGGAAGCCCCCCAGCAGTGGGACCGGGTGGGGAGAGAATCCTGCCGAGCCAGCAGGGACCTATGGAAGAACAAATGCTCCAGCTGCTGCCCCAGCACTGTGCAAACCAGGTACACACAGGGTGCCACTGGCCTGGCAGGGCAGGGGGCTTTGCTTCTGCCACATTCTGCTTTTCTGTGCATTTCACTCACAGGCTGCCTTCATGATTTCATTCTCAAGATTGTATTAACTGTCACAAGGCCACGTTAATCCAAGCACACAATTAATTAAAAGATATTAATATAGTGCATCAATCTGTAAATGTAAAGGAGAGTAGTTTTGTGTTTGGAAAGCAGCATAGTAGAGGTGCAGGAAACTGTGAAACTGCAGAAGAACGTGACTAGGACTTAAACCCTTGATGTCTCAAAGAAACCTGTAATGGGATGAAGTCAGTGGAGAACAGTCAGGATAGAATTGGTTCTGGTAGGAAAAGCAACACCTGAGAACAACTAATCATAACAACCTCATATTGGGTTAAACTGAGTGAGTGGGTGTTTCTTCAGCCATGAAAACTGTTGCCAGGTTCAGGAACATCCTTAACTACTTCCTGCATCGTGATTCCTAACTCATGGTATTTGGTAAATATCCTCCATCTCTGAATGTCCTGAGGGCAAGGGTAATTGCTTTAGACTCCTGTTTTGGCTGTGGAGGTTGCCTGGAGTTTCACTCCTGCAAAACACCATCGTGAGATGTAGTTAGAAGTCCCAGAAAACATAAAAGGAGGAGTGAGAGGCTCTTAAGATGAGTAATCCCTGCTTTAAACAGAGTAAACAGAATAAAATGGACTGAGGTGACACAACCTCGTCACTGAATATAAAGTGTTTCCTGCAGCCCACAAGCTCCTTTCAGATTCCATTCTTCTGAGATGGAAATGAGTTTCTGAGCATTAATGACTTCAAAATTTGGTTCGTTCATTGGAAATATGTGGCAGGTAAAATGGTGAGATCCACTGAAATCAAAATAACACTTAACAAGTGCGTGATCATACTTGGTTCCTTGTTCCTAGGAGAGTGGAGTGGCCATGACCACAGACCTTACTGGTTCTGGGAAAAGCAGGGCTTGCTGGGTTTTTTCTTTAAGTATTTTGAGAACTTTCCTTTTTTTGCTAGCTTCAAAGAAGGCATTCTTATCATTTTAATGCTAATTAAGCTATTTGATGAACCTCTTTATCTCTTGAAAATTTCATGTTGGCACACTGGCTATGGCACAAAAGGATGTTTCTCTAAAATGTGCAGGAAACTGAATAAGATATTTCTTCTCCCTCTTTCCCTCCAGCTTCAAAATCTATGCAAGAAGGCTGGGGCAGTGGTGGGGATGAAGTGAATCTCAGTACTAGTCAGTGGGAAGATGAAGAAGGAGATATGTGGAATAATACTGCTTCACAAGAGAGCAGCTCCTCCTGTAATTCCTGGGGGAATGCCCCGAAGAAAGGACTTCAAAAGGTAAGACAAAAATAAAGACACTCTTCAGCAAGAGTGAAATTAGTGTAACATTTGTAGCATAAGTTTGCTTATAATTTGCTGGTGCGTTACACCTGAAATTAGACCTCTGACACCTGAACACAAGCACAGCTTGCCACTACAGTGGTTCAAGTACAGCCTACCTTGTTTCCAGGGGAAAATGGGAAATCTTTGAATTTAGGCATGATAAATTCAGATGCTTCAGGAGTTTTGTTGTTTTTGCCTTTGTTTTCTCTAAGTTTTATAAGCTTCCGTGTATTCTAAAGAAATGATAATGTATTAACAGAAAGAGGAGAAGGTCTTAAGGGGGCTTTCAAACACTTCCCATGGTGGTGGAAAAGCAAACAGTAGTTTGTGATGGAGTTGTTTAACAAACAAAGCTGTTTTCTATTTGTGAGGACGTGTGCGTGTGTGTGAGAACAAAGCAAACTTGTGTTAATGCTGCACTCAACCAAGAACATAGAGAATTGTGTGAGGAAATTTTCCATTGCACAGTCTTTATTTCAGGACAAGGCCAGGCTGTAACTTAAAGGAATTGGGAATGCATTTAGCCACTTTGTTTGTTATTCCATTAGCCAACAGTTAGGCCGGTGATTTGATCAAGTATGGTTGTTTCTTGTACTGTCCGCAGCCCAAAACAAATCCGCGCTTGTCCCTTGGTACTTTCTGGAGAACTGAAAGGAAGAGACTTCTTAAGGATTTTGTGATAGAAAAGCTGCACAGAGATCTTTTAAAGGTGTTTATCTAGATGCTCTTGTTTGTTTTTAAGAAAATACACTGAGTAACATTCTTAACTTCAAGGTTGCAAACTTGTTTTTGGGAATGTTTTTCAGGAAGTGTTGTACTATTTCAGCTTTATTTCATTATATTTTTCTGCCAAGGACTAAAATGAAATACGTAAATTCAAAGGTGGCTTTAATTCAGTGGCCAGCAAATCAAATACTAAATAGTACACTGAACACCTATTCAGCTGAGATAAAATTTTACACTTTTGGGGGAAGAGAATCGTAGTTGCGTTGTTCGGAGGGTTCTTCAATACTTTCTGAATTAATGTACTAATACATCTTTCAGTAGCATGTGTTATTAATAAAAACCACTTACCATTTCTTTTATGTACATCTCACTACAATGAACGTGGCAACCAGCCCATTAATGGAATCTCCCATTTGTTTACTAAGGGCATGAAGACATCTAGCAAGCAGGATGAGGCCTGGATCATGAACCGTCTGATAAAACAGCTCACAGACATGGGCTTCCCTGTGAGTAGTGCTCAGCCAGCACCCTGTGCCTTAGCTTTTAGCTTGTACTTCTGACTGTGGCTGTTTCAGACTGTAGCTACACCAAGATCTTCAGTCTCCAGGCTGGGAAGTAGCTCTGACCTGCATTTAAACACATTTACAGGAGTCTGCTGTAAACCTGTAGAATGCTCTGAGATCAACTGGGGATATACTTTCCATGAGGACATTTATAATATTTTGAAGTTCGTAGTTTTATAACAACAGGTGTTACTTTGAACTGCAGTAATAATCCTCTCCCGTTCCTCCTTTTACTAAATAGGTGAAATGAGAGTATAGCTGGGTTGTTTTTTAGAGAAAGACATATCATTGTGATGTTTGAGTTGTTTATGGAAAACAGGAACACATTCAAACAGAACAGTGTGTTTCACCTTGTAGAGCCAGTTCTTCCCTGACAAACTGAAATACTTGAATGGTGGGAATTGCTGAAAGCAGAAAAAAACCACACACAGACATTATTGAGGCTGCTGAGTAAGCATTAAACGCAGTATTTAAGAGATGTACCTGTTTTCTCAGGTTACTTTGAAGTCATGTGAATGTGATTACTTTTCCTCTTAACATAATTCCTGTTTTTGACAGAGAGAGCCAGCGGAAGAGGCCTTGAAGAGCAACAGTATGAATCTTGATCAGGCCATGAGTAAGTATCTGTGTAAGTAATTTTTTTGTCTTTAAAGGAACACAGGAACCCTGCATGATTCTGATTATATCCGGATCAACTGGATAATATTTATTTTCTTGCTTTGCTTTTGTAAGCAAGATGTATTGGCAGCTTGACTCTCCCTGCCTCACCTTTTCCAACACATTTCCCCTTTCTGTGCAGGTGCTCTGCTGGAAAAGAAGGTGGAAATGGACAAGCGTGGAATGGGAGTGACCGACTACAATGGAATGGTCACCAAACCCCTTGGCTGCCGCCCACCACCAATCTCCAAAGAGTCTTCCATGGACCGCCCCACCTTCCTTGACAAGGTAAGTTCAGCAACAGCAATGTGCTGGACACGTCAGAGTGTGCACAGTGTAGAAATACTGGTGATTTCCACCGTCTGCTTAGAAGGCGTAGAAAGAAATGTGCTAGATATGGCATAACTCCTTTTCTTGTCTTTTTTCAATCTTGGGAGGGAATTCAGTTCTTGTGGAAAGGAGTAATGATTTGATTCTGACGTAGAAGTAAAGAATGGTCATCCCCAGTTTTACACTTGAAAAGTTGCTAAGGAATCAGTAACACAATGGAACTAGAAATGGATAAAAAGAGCAAAAAAATGAAGCACAGAAATCATGTCACTCTGTGAGAGTCCAGCTAGTGACCCTTGCCCAAATTCACAATCAGGCAGGACCAAAGCCAAAATCTTCAAGAATTAGGCTCTTAATTTCTCTTCTCTTAGTCTTGAGCTTCTTAGAGATTTCAGTGAAAGTTCAGGACCTAAGTAGGAATGAGGAGCTCAGGAATTTTTGTTGAGTCTCAGAGCAGCATGCACAGTCATAAATAGCTTCTCTAATGAGCTTCCCTTTCTGTGATCAAATATCACAAATTTTCCAGCACCATTTAATGACTGAGGAAAAGTCTCCAGAAGTTTGTGGTGTCCAGGGTTCAAAGTGACTAAAGAAAAGAATATATAGAAAAGTGCAGCCATGTCTTCAGTAGGAAATGAGATTTACAGCCTTGACATAAAGTCCTGCAGAAACTCAGCAAATCACCTAAGAATTCCCCTGAAAATTATTGATAAGGAAAGAGGAATCTCAGATGCCATTCTGTATTTCACAGGTTATTTAAAGGTTCGTACAGATGGGTAGTGGAGGATTCTGAACACAGAAATCAGTGCTTTTGACAAACTGTGCTGGAACCAATTAATTTTACATGAGCTGTGTACAGGGTGTGATGCAGTAATGATATCCACTCATATAAAGTTCATTCTTAGGCATGGCAGGCTTTAATGAATATGTTAATTGAACCCACAAAAGATGCATGCATGCCAGTTAGCCTTTCCTTTTCTTGCATAACAATATCTTCAGCAGTAAAATTCTTGCCAGAGAGAGAGGTGCATTATGTGCAGCATGATGCATAATTCTGGAAACGTATGTTAAACACAACTATTGAGAAGGCAGTAGTAAAATCATTAATATTCATACAGCAAGTAAAATCTATCAGTCTAGGCATAATCTGTCACAGTGACTTTGCTCTAACAAAGGAAATAATCCCACACTGTATTTGTTAGCTATCACAGTGTTGAGCAACTTGCTAAGTGAATTAAATAAATATAGTTTCTACTCTAAGAATAGATTTTTTTTTTCCCCCCAAAAGAAATTCTTTGCAGATTTACAGCTCATGCTAGTAGAACAACTCCTCCAAAACCTTTTTGCCCTTCGAGGTGCTGTTGCAGAGCATGAGTCTGGAGCTGTCCTGTTTCTGCTTAGGTCATCCTTGGTGAGGAGCAAGCTCTCCACACAGCTGGACAGAGCACTCCAGCCAGCATTCTTTGTTTTACTTATTGCTTTATCAAGTCATCATGCTTTTGTTGGCTTTGGTAAGTCTTCAATGAGTTCTGCAAGGTTCCTCTTCATGAAGTTGTAGTTTGGGTTGGTGTGCTCACTCTCAGCTCACCTGCATTGGGACTCCATCTTTTTTCTCTAAACAGCTAAAGCCAGCACTTACTGGTTTTTTTAACTTTCTACATTTGAGGAGGGAGAATTTCCAATCCTGTCATTTGCTTCTGGACCCTCTAACTCACTATTCTCTCTGGTTCAGGAGTGGTCTGTGCAAGTCAACATCACCTTTGAGTGTTTGCTCTCCCTGCTTGCTGCAGGTGCTCTTTATTCTGTGTCACACCGAGTCAATCTTCGGCCCTTTGTGCTTTGTCAATTTATGATTTCTCAGGATGTTATCTTGACCTGCAGCTCCATGAAAGGAGAAGGGAGAAAATCCAGTGGCCTTGAGGGAATAAAGATCCAGCCCTGCTATGTGATCTCAACCACATTATCTTACACTTGGTGGCAGGCATGCTGTGCTTAGATGTCAGGTTTGCCTGAAGATGTTACCTGGTGTCTTCTGGAGGCATCAGATTTGTAAGAAAAACATGTTAGATATTCCTGGAAGCATCCCTAAAATACCAGAAAAAGCCTAGAGAAGGGGTCTTTTTTTCAAGTACTGTTTGGCTTGGAACTCTGAAATTCTCGCCTTGCAAATGAAATCTCCTTTTCCCTACCCTCATAGTCAGTGATCAGCTCCTCTTCTCTACTCCTGTAAAATCCAGGTCTACAAGCCTTGATGCCTCTTAGCCGCAATCCTGTTCTTGCAAAAATATTCTGACTAGACCTTTTCCTTGTTTCTGTTTTGAACATACGTGTTTGTTGGGTTTCTTCAGCCTCATCCTTCACATTCTGAGCCCAGTAATCTCTGGTGACTGTGATCAGTCTTTCCTACTTGTTGTCCCAAAGACATATTGTATTATCATGGAGAAACTCTTCTGTAGACATCACAATTAAATCATGAACACTAGGATTTTAAAGTTAACTTCTAAATTCTTCTTTCCTCCATCTCTGCCACCTGTGATCCAATGACTGAAACCATTTTCATCACCCCTTGTATGATGAGCACTTCTCTGAGCATTGCATTTCCTCCAGCTTTCTTTTGCCTAATTCCTGTCTGATTTGAAGAGAACTCATTTTTAGATGAGATTTTATTACTTCCTCTTTTAGGAAAGGATTTTTTTTTTCAATCTTTCTTTTAAGAAATCAGTGTGTATTTTCTGCCAGCTACTGCTATAACTGACTTTGTATAAAGACCTCTGGCAGATTCATCAGCTTCTCATCTGTCTGTTGAGACATTTTGATTCACGAAGTGGCAGTTGTTGGGAGGTGACTGCCAAAGTGCCCAGGCATCCTCTGCTAAATTGTCCGTATCTCACAGGGCTAAAAATCTTTGAGTAATTCTGCTTGCATTCTGTCACATTTGGTACTTGAGACTATTGTGAGAGACTTCCCAAAATCCTAAAGAACACCAGTGTGGTTCTTTGTGTAAGATTACTGTAGTAGGAAACACTGCTACCAGCAGGATTTTATGGGTGTGTCAAGTCCCTTGAAAAAATTTAAAAGCAGTGCTGGATTGAGCATTAATGTAATGATTCAATTTTTAATTGAGTTGCCTGAGGAAGAAGTGTAACATAAATTTGTAAGAAAATCATTGAAGAGGAAAGGTTAGGTAGAAAAGATTGTTCTTCAGGAAACAATTATTACATAAAGGATCCTGAGAAATAATGGGTCAGAAACCACTGTGAGCAGTAAAAGTGTCTTTTAGTCTGGCTTGAAAATGGCTAAAGGGTGCTTTAATTTGGCCAACTAAAATACTTCACGTTAAATGAGTTGATTTTAGTTCAGTTATAGAGCACAGATTTGTGCAGCACACTGCAACAACTTCAAATTAAATAGAATAGAACCAAGTGAATATGAACAAAGTGTTATAAACTTACACAAAAGCCGTTTGCTGCAATTCAGCCAAGGAACACACTTGTGAAGGAGTCTGGAAATGAAATGTCTGAGTCTCCAGTGTGGCTTGTCCTCCACCATCCTTGGCACTGTCTATTTCTAAATTGAGAAAAAATAATGTCAGTAAGAAAAGAATTGAATAAATTTGGGGGGCAGGGAGGGTCTTTCATGGTCAGTAAGTCTGTTCACATAGAGAACAATGGCATCTGAAGGGGAGAGCGAGCACCAACCTTGAAATTATTTTCACTTTGAAGGGGGAAGGGTAGAATTGTAAACATATGTCTGTGATCTAAAGAGAAATCCTTGAACCTGTTACTGTCATGCAAGCTGCAGTTGTTTGTGGAGTGTGACTGATGTCCAGTAGAATGTAAAATATCTTGAGCTGAAAGGCCTTGGGGATATCATTAGAAAATGTCAGTGTCCCCCTCAGGATAGTCAGATAGCATGTCAAGTGTCACTTTGCCTGATAGTAAAGAAACTTTTCCTTTGCATCAAAGGAGAGCTGTAGAAAATGCATTTTTCAGGATTAACTTAAAGCACATAATTCACTGAGCATGCTTGCTGCATTAGGTCATCTGTTTGGGTATATGGTAAGCAGACTGGGCTGCTTTTTGAACAAAGGAGGTTCACCAGCATCTCACAATCTTCTGGGGCATTGAATTTATTGGTTGAAATAACCTAGCTCCTCACCTCTTTAAAAAGCCTTTCCTTGCAATGAACAAACTGCCTGAAAAACACCAGCCCAGCACATTGTAAATTAAAGCTTTTTCCCTCTGCCTGTGTTTTTGGAGCCCTACTTTGTACACAGCGTTATTTGATCATACTGGCCACAGGCTTCCCAGACATCAAAGCACAGTTTGAGATAGAACTCAGTGCCCCACTGAAACACGAGCAGAGATCTACCTGTTTGATTGGAGCTTCTCTAATTTATTTTATTTTCTGCCTTGCTGTTTGCCCCCCGTGGGGGCTGCCTCCTGTGCATCAGATCCACACTCAGCCGTGGTTCCTCCCAGCCTAGTTAGCAGAGGAGGCTCCTCCTGCCTTGCTAAAATCTGCCTCCTCCTGGGGATGTTCAGGAAGGCTGCCCAGCCGAAATTGTCATTACTGGGTTTGATGGTTTGTGTTCATTGCGTTCCTTGCAGTGTAATGTTTCAGAGTGAGTATTAATAACTCAGCGCTGTGTGAGTATTACAAGAGGCTTGTGTGTCTCAGTTAGGAAAGGGGATTAATGCAAAAATGCTTTTTTAAGAGCAGAGCTATGATGTGGAACCAAATCCAGACTGGTGTCAAACGAGCTGATATGGCCTTTCCCAAGTTTTGGGTTTGCTAAAGTGCTGGTTTATGTCTGTGCTCCACTGCTGGAGTTTTCCAGACAGACAGAGGGCTTCCCTGAAATGTGCGGGGCCTCTCTCCCCTCCACCTTCCAGTCTGGTGGAGAAGAAGGGAGAAATCCTAAGTGGGGAGGAGGCAATGGCCACATAATAGCTCTGCAATCAGCTGCTAAAATCCCTCCTTTCCTCTGGAAAGGTGGGTGTGAGGGTGATCGTGCATTTGGGGATTAAGTGCAACCAAGTTAAGAAGAACAGTACCTTAATCCTGTTTCTCTCTTTCTTCTCCCTTCACTCCATGCTTTTCATTCCCTGTTATTCATCCCTTTTTTTTATATATCTCTTTTTATTCATCCACACCCTTTTCTGTCTCCATGGGACACTGTTTTGTGGGCTCCTGGCACCGCACACAGCTCACCCTTTCTTTCTCCAATCAGGATGGCGGCCTAGTGGAAGAGCCCACTACTTCACCATTTTTGCCTTCACCAAGCCTGAAGCTCCCCCTTTCAAACAGTGCACTCCCTAATCAGACCCTGGGCGGGATTGCCTCAGGGCTGGGCATGCAAAACTTGAATTCTTCTAGACAGGTAAGGCTGTTGGGGGAGATCCCAAGGGGAATTTCGGCTTTCTTGGAGTAGCTGCTAGTGCCCGTCAGCCTCTTCCCCAGGGAAAATGGGTTTAAACTGGAAGTGCAGCAGCTTTGTTCATGTGAAATATCAGAGGAGGAACTACCTGCTGTGTAAACATTTCACCTTACAGGACATAAAACAACTGCTTAGTTGTAATTAGCCTGCTGATGGCACATACCCATCAAGAAGAGACTGTAGTATTGTGGATTTATACCCTTGAACCCTGTTGTGGTTCTGCCTTCATTGATGGGAAATCTCTTTTTTTGAGGCATTGCTAATGGTCATAGGCAGTGAGATTGCTCTAATTCATCTTTCCTGGCTGTTATAATTATTCTGTGATGAGATGTGGGGAGAAATGACAGGGGCTGTTTTATTCCTGCTCCAAGTGTCAAGACATCTCATAGTTTTAACAGGTGGCAAGAAAGAAAATGGGCTTCCAGCACCTGGGTCAGGTAGAGCATAGAGTTAAGGGGCTGTTTTGGAACAGGCTGAGATGGAAAGTAAAGGAAAGGAGATGAAGGGGGGAAACTGATAACTGCCATGAGAGTGAGAGCCATAAAGTACTGTTGATTATGACAAGGTTATTTTTGCCATCAAACTGAAGTTCCAGCAAAGATACAAAATAACACAGAAAAACTTCATCATTCTGTTGTGGCTCTTCATTATGAATTTTCTTTTAAAGTCAGTTTTCTTAAGGCAATACTTGTCCAGCACTTACAGCCCATTAAGCTCATGTTTCCAAAGCAGTCTCCACTAACAGTATGTCCATTATCAGTAGCTTTGTAAAATGACTAAGTAAAAAAACTGCTTAGCCAGCTGGGGGATAGAGTTGCTGTGAGTTTAATTGCCTCCATTCTCCTGTCCCTTGCTATATAAATACAAATATTTTTAGCAAGTACTTTTCACTGTTCATCCTGTTACCCTCCAGGGTTCTGCATCCTTGTAAAAGCCATTTTCAACTTCAGCTGCCTTTTGTTCAGGCATCTGTACAAAGTTCTGGAGGTTTGGGATGTTGGGTACAAGGCAATCTTTGCCCTGCCCAGTTATAAACTTGATTTTCAATACAGTCTGCGTGTGCTGGTCTCTTGATTCGTTCCTGTCATAATCCCTGAGAATAAAGCCTGCACAGACAAGTAACACCCAGGTGAAGTGCTGAGTGGTGTCTCTGAGTGCCTGTGTCTCTGTTGTCCTGCTGCAGATACCGAGTGGCAATCTGGGTATGTTTGGCAATAGCGGAGCAGCACAAGCCAGGACCATGCAACAGCCGCAGCAACCGCCAGTGCAACCTCTTAATTCATCCCAGCCTAGTCTTCGTGCTCAAGTGCCTCAGTTTCTATCCCCTCAGGTCAGCCAACACCTCACTCAGATGTTTTCTCTTTCCCTGGAACTCTTCCCATGTGCTCTGTCATGCTCCTGAGGCTTTGCAGCCACCTCTGCCTTGCTGTGTCCATGTTATTTATTTATTTCCTAGGCAGGAAGATGGGGCATGGCTGAGATGTTCTCACATGCATATCATGTAATTACCTCTGAGAGCATGTGCTCATGCTCCTTTTTGCACAGTGATGTTTCTGAGGAGTTTGTCCTCATCTCTTTTTTTATAAATGAACATTTGAGTACAGTTACTAAGATTGTATTAGAGCCTCTTGCTAATTTTTTTGGTAGTTCATGGTATTACTTCTGGTGATAGTAACATTTTCCAGCTGATGTGACTCCTATTAATGGCTCACGAAAGCTGCCACTGTTAAAAGTAAATGTACTATGTTTAACACTCTTCTCTTCTTTAGGTTCAAGCACAGCTTTTGCAGTTTGCAGCAAAAAACATTGGTCTCAGCCCTGCACAGTTAACCTCGCCAATTAATAATCCTCAGCATATGACGATGTTGAACCAGCTCTATCAGCTGCAGCTGGTAAGTTAAAAGACGTGGCAGATAAGCTCTAAATCAGAATTGAAAGCATGAAGATAAATTAGGAGAATGACTACATTTTTAAATGACATGACAGATCTACAAAACAATCAGCTGCTGATTTCTTTGGTAAAGTTTCTTTTTAAAGAAACACAATCATATTTTTTTGCCTCGGGCTTTATAAATAGTCATTTGGGGAATAATTATCCTTTACAGCTGATCAGTGGAACTAAAAGTCAGTTGTCTTCCTACTGGTTTGAATAACACATTTTGTTCTCAAGCAGCACTGGTCTGTGTGTTACATGTCAGTAGGAAGAACTGATTAAACTGGACACGTGTTACAACATAACAAGAGAAATCATAGCAGTGCTGGTCACCTGAGTTACCTGCAGAACTTCTTCACTTGCCTCACTAAAAAATAAAGTGCAGGGTAAAATTCCTTTAATTAGTGGAATGTACATTAAACACCTCGTGTGATAAGAACTAATTACTTCTGTATACTTTTGCTGTGTTTGCATAATTTTACATCTATATTTTTAATGCATATGAAAATACTTAATTGGATTTTAAGAATATTTTTAAAAGAGACACTGTGAACTCGGTATTGGCCAGGGTTAAAATTAAAATTATGGATGACAGACAAGTTCAGCTGGTCTCAGTGTGCTAGTAAAACTTTTATTAGCAACAGTGTTCGATACTGTTACTCATTTCTGATTATTTTCCCTAGTTTTGAGGAGCACAGCATTATTCTCATAATAGTTGAACACTACCCAGCTACTTGAAAAATACCTGCACAGAATTTCTCTGGATTTTGAATTCATGTGTTTCAGAGAAACTTACCTTTAAAAAAATTTGCTGCTGAGCCAACTGCTTGAAAATCACAGATTTTTTTTCAGGAATAAAGCAACACAAGTAATTTAACTACAGAACTCAAAATGGTCAAACCAAAAATAATGATTGGTATTTATCCTATTTGTATAATATTATAAACTTCTATTTTAATTTTTTGCTTTGTGTTACAATTATTTCAGAAAAGTAGATTCCTATCTTTAATGGCCACTTTTTGCCATGTGGATTTATTACTTTTTTTTTTATTTTTTAAATGAACATCGGACTTAAATAAATGTATTATAAAATACATTTGTGACAGGATTATTACTGTTGCTTCGTGGAGTGTTTTCAGAACATTGCAGAACTTTTCTGTGTTGGTGCAGCAGGGCAGTTGAAGGGAGCGTGTTGAGCTTGCTGTGTGTGCTGTGTCTGACCTGTCCCTGTCCCCACAGGCGTACCAACGTTTACAAATCCAGCAGCAGATGTTACAGGCTCAGCGTAACGTTTCCGGACCCATGAGACAACAGGAGCAGCAAGTAGGTGTCCCTGCCAGCTCAACCTCTGCTTTAGGGTTTGGTTTTGTAGCTTGGAGAGGCTCAGTGACATTACACCAAAGGAGCTAAAGCATCCTTAAATCAGGAATGCAGTGCACAGACAGGGAAGGTGCTGAGTGCTAAAGCTGCTCCACAGCCTTGCTGGAGGAAAGCTCTTCAGCCCTTAATGCAGCCAGTTTGTATTTGTAAGGAGATGCAATGTGTTGTTTCAGAGAAAGGCAGAGAAATGCAGTGGGTTTTTGTGGATTGACCACTGACAGTTGTTTGTTGGCTCTCTCCCTGCAGGTTGCACGTACAATCAATAACATGCAGCAGCAGATCCAGCAGCACCAGCGCCAGCTGGCCCAGGCCCTGCTTATGAAGCAGCAGCCTCCCCCTCCACATCTATCTTTGCACCCCTCTGCAGGCAAATCAGCCATGGATAGCTTTTCACCCCATCCCCAGGCTCCCGGCCTTCCTGACCTGCAGACCAAAGAGCAACAGTCTTCACCGAACACCTTTGCTCCTTACCCTCTTGGTGAGTGTCCTCCTGCAGCAGCTCCATGCAGGGAGTGCATCTCCTTAATTCACATCTCATTGTTTTGCTCCACAGTGTAACAAATACCGATATAAATTTATCTGTATTTATTAAATAGCGTTGAAATGCCAAAACAAAATCATGCCTGTGTGGTAGCTGTTCAGGTGGGCTGTATCTGCTCACCTGTGTTCTGCCTACAAATATCAGAACAGAAAATTTGCCTAATTAACTGCTTACATATGTTGCTATTTATGAACTAAATATAAATTAACAGCGTGGTGTTGTAAAATACACAAATGTCATATTGATAAACGGGAATATCATCTGGGGAAAAGTTGTGCAAAGTCATCTTCCTGCTGTAATCAGCACTGGTGAGGCATCAGTTTTGGTCAATGTATTTCAAGAAATATCTGGATCAGTTTGAAGAAATGCAGAAAGATTGTAGTGGAAGTGATTAAACGTTTCAAAAACACAACTGTTAAGGAAAAAATTAAATCCTCTGCTCACTAGTAAAGAGAAGATTTAAGAGGCATGCAAGGATCTTCAAAAATGTAAAGGACAGCTAGGAAGAAGTTTTCTTGCATTTCCTAGTGCAAGAGGTAATAAACTTAAGTCACATAAGAGGAAATCTAGGTAGACATTAGGGATCACTTGGTTTAAGCAGAACAGACTACTGGAATAAATTATCTGGGAAGTTCTTGAAATCTTCTTCACCAACATTCTGTGGTAGGTTAGACATAGATCTGTCAAATATGATTGCTGTCAAATATGATTGAAGTCAAAATAATTGATTGGGCCTGGAGACAGAGTGAACAGAGCAACCTTTCAGACTTGTTTGCTGTGTGATTGTTTGATTTATGCTACAGACTTCCTTTGTGACATAAAGGAATTAATTTAATCTCTTTGTGACTCTATGCTGGGTACAATAGTATTGCCAAGCTTTATCTGCCATGCAGCAGTTAAGAAGGTAATCTGACTGCTGTGGTGAGCTGTTGTAGCTGGGAGCATCAGAAGCCAAAAGAATTTGTGAATTAAAGGTCTAAGTCTGAGAGGTTCTTATGATATCTCAGCTTTCTGTGATCTGCTAACATTCAGGATTATATATCAAAAAAAGACCCAGATTCGTGTCACAGAAGCATGTCAAAATTATTCTCTAAATAACAGTCTGAGTGATTTTGTTCTGTGTGTACAAAATAGAAGCCCAGTTAGTGCAGAACCTAGTTGCTAGTGCTCTGATGAACAGCAGCTCTTTGTCTGACCTTTAATTAGCTGCTTTTTGGGGGGATTTTTAGCAAAATGAACTGGCAGATGTTGTGGGGGGACGCTGGGGAGACTTTAGGAATATCTTGGCTTAGCCATGGAATGCTGCAGACTGGTTTAAATACAACATTCCAGTGCATTCTTCCGAGACAAGTGAAGAGACTGCAAGTAGAAACACTGACAGCTTTAAAATATTATCCCTACATCTTTTTTTCTCCCCTTTTTAGCAAGGTTTTAACATTTTCTGAATTCATGGGAGTTCTACTGGTGTTCCATAAAAGCAAAAGTTCTTGAAAATGTGCATTGTAAATGCCACACGTGCATACAGATGTCTGAAAATCAAAGTTCAGTAATTCCTGCAGCTGGATTTTCAAACACAGCTTTTCAATCCCTCAGTATGTGATGGATATCTAAGGATCTCTTTCCCCTGCAGCTGGACTGAACCCGAACATGAATGTAAATAACATGGACATTACTGGTGGTTTGTCAGTGAAGGACACTTCTCAGTCCCAGTCTCGCCTTCCTCAGTGGACACACCCCAACTCAATGGATAATCTGTCTAGTGCTGCTTCCTCTCTTGACCAGAACTCCAGCAAGCACGGTAATGTCCCCTGGCACCCCCTCCAGCCTGGAGTTTGGTGATTCCAGGCACGGTGCAGTTGGAATTATTTCTCTCGTGTTCCTTTTTTGTTGTAAGTGCTCACAAATGGTTGGTACCGAGCACCTTTGAGCCCGTGAGATTTTATAGATGATTTCTGCAGTGAGGGGCTCGCAGCTGTCACTCTCTACATGCAGTGTAGGAATGGTTTTTTCATTTGTTGAATTTTCTTGCTGAGATCATGGAGTTCAAGTAAAACAAGCCTTTAGTGTTGGCAAAACAAGTCCCACAATCTTCCCCTAATTCCAGACCTGCGTACCTTCAAGCCAAAAAAACTTTACATTGGCTTTCTCCCACAGTTTTTCCAGTATCATCAACCTTTCCCTGTACAAAGGATATGATAGATTACTTAGCCTAGAGTTAGGGGCACAAACTTCTTCCTTTTCCAGAAGTAATTGCTAATCTGTTTGAACACCTTTATCCCCAATGCCTCCAGTATCCTGAGCCAGTTATTCCTTTATTTCCTATACCAACTTTATTCTGGTAGAACATGGGGCTCTGTTAACTTTGTTATATCCTGGATTTTATTATGAGCAGCATGAATTACTTCTTCTACAGCAGTTTTTTATTCTGCAAGTAGCTGCACTGCTGATGCCAAATTGTTGTTTGATAGTTTGTAGGAACATGAGAACAGCCATTTCAAATCATCCATCCTGTCAGCACTGAATGCCTAAGGAAGGATGAGATGAGGGATATTCCTTAGCATGCTGTCTCAGCAAGTTCCTATTTACCATCAATGTGATGATTTGAATTGCTTAGTCTCTTTTTGGCAGGAATTGAGTGCAGAATTCTTTAACTTGAGTGTCTAGATTGTACCAGCAGTGTGTCTCTCAGCTGTAATCCCTGCTAAGGCTTCAGATGCCATTAAGCTTGGCTTACTGTGTTTGCATTTTAGTTTTCTTTTTATCTTTGTAATAGAAAAAGAAAGAAAGAAAAAAAAAATATATATCCTGATGAAATTCCATACCCACAATCCCCATTTCACTCCTTGCAGGTGCTATCCCTGGAGGTTTGAGTATTGGTCCTCCGGGAAAGTCCTCCCTCGATGACTCCTACGGCCGCTATGATCTGATGCAGAACAGTGAGTCTCCTGCCAGCCCACCTGTAGCTGTTCCTCACAGCTGGTCACGTGCCAAATCTGATAGTGATAAGATTTCCAATGGCTCCAGCATAAACTGGCCACCAGGTAACACAATCCAAAGCCTTGGTGTTGGACTGATGTCCCTAAAAGGCATTGTTGGGTGGTTTGTCGAGTCCTTCTGATGCACGGGAGCTTTGGAGAACTATGACTTCACACACTTCCCTTTTTGTTGTGTTTGAAACAGAGTTTCACCCAGGAGTGCCATGGAAAGGACTGCAGAATATTGATCCTGAAAATGACCCCGATGTTACTCCTGGCAGTGTTCCAACTGGGCCTACCATAAACACCACGATACAGGATGTGAATCGCTATCTGCTCAAGAGTGGAGGTAAACACGCAAATTGCTTCCACATCTGTGCATTCTTTCTTTTCCCTTCCAAAAAAGGCTGACCAGATTTGTGACAGATACCTTTTGCATGTGCTCCTAATCTAATAATGCTTCTGCTTGGAACTGTCACTGAATATCCAGAAATAGTTGTTTTAAAGAAGGGATTAAGAAGTTTCTTGTTTTCCATGGGAACGTAAATATTTTTATATTAGATAAGGCTATGAGATGTAATGTAAACTTCTGTGGTCACTGGAAGTTTTTCTAACCTGTATCACATGGTTTTGAACAAGACTTTGCTCTCCACACTGCCCACCTTCCTCCATACACTTTGTGAAATTCTCAAAAGACACAATACAAAAGTTCCACAGTTGTCGCTGAGGCAGCTGGCTTCTGGTATGCTAATTAATTGTAGCTTTGTTAGAAGATCAATAAGCAAAATAAATTAGAACTGTTTTATCTCCAAAACCATGAAAGAAAAAAAAACACGGTATTGAGTAGTAAACTTGTATTTCCCAGTGCTATTTCCGTTCCTTTTGTCGTGGCAGTGCTTAGTTCAGAATAAAAAGGGAATTCTCTAAAACAATAAAGCATTGTGACTGTGCTACTTGTTAGTTACATGTGCTGGAAGTTGATCAAGGGAAAGGTGGCTTGGTTAATTGTGATCTCAGTGCCAAAATAGCCAAGTTATCTGCACTCTATCAGAGCACTGCACTGCAGTAGGCACATAATCGGGCTGTCCAGAAGGACCTGTTAGGATTAAAAATATGGGGTTTGTTCTAACAGTTAAATCTGTGATCCCAGCACAGATTTTAAATCAGGGCTATCCTTGTAGTGGGTGTCCAGCTCTGGGCTTGTTACCTCAGGCAAGGGATGTGAAACATAAGGGAAGGGAATCCAGAGTGTCGATTGCCTGCAGTGATTTTGGTTGTCTCTTAGCAGGAAGCAGCCTTTCTTTCAGCTGAAACATGGAGTATTTGGGTAATGAGTAAGGTTGAATTAACTTCTAATGGCTCCAAAGTGCTTCAAGGGGGCAGGCAAGTTTGAAATTATAAAAAGAAAAGCATAAAGATGTAATTCAGTGACACTTCAGATACAGTGCACCCAAGAAATACCCTTCAGGCCTGAAGCCTAAACCTACAGAGCTGTAGCTGTAAATCAGATGATACCCACTACAGGTCTTGCTGCTTCAGAGAAGGAGCATTAGCTCTCTTGGTGCATAATCTGTGGGATCAAGAAATGACTCCTCTCTTTAGAGAGGATCAGCAGAGATGGTCTTTGCAGAAGTAAACAGGCCCTCAAGAGCTCAGACCTTCTGAAAAGCAGTGCTTGTGGGGGTCAGTGTGTGCTTCCTTTCCTCATTAGCTTTTTAGCTTGGAAATAATAGAATTTTAATAAAAACTGTAGTTGCAGAATCTGTTTCTTTATGCTTGTATAACTGTAGCCTGAAGCACAGAGCTTGTGCTGACAGAGCTGCTCCCCATTTAGGGGGTCAGGCTGTGGGGTGTGCTGTCCTTGCCCTGTGCACTGAAAAACAGGCAAAACTTAAGCTTTTGGGTCGATTTTTGCTTTGCCCTCTGTGCTAATGAAGCTTTGTAGGGTCAGCTTCTATGAGCTGAAAGTTGTAGCCATGAGGAATCAGGACCAGTTTCAGCTTTGTAGGCCTTTGAATCTGCTGTAATTCCATAGTTGCTGCCTGGGGAATAGATTATTTCCAGACAGGGTCTGATACAGGGTTCTGTTGCTTGAAACTGATGTCTGTATTGCTGTCCCTTGGAGCACAGAGAGTCTGGTTAAGGTAAAGTTTGGTTGGTTGTTGTTGCAGTTGAAAACAAAGCCTGTATTTTTTATTGAGCTGTGAGGGATGAGTTTGTCCTTTTACTTTCTCCTTTCTGCCTCAACACAGTGCTCTTTGCTACAGAGTTCACCTATTTTTATTAGTCAGTTAAAGATGTTTCAGTATCACAGCCCATCTCTGTGTCAGGAATGATAAGTCACCCAGGATACACACTTGATTTTGTTGGTGGCTAGAGAGAATATTTCCAGCTCTCCTGGTCTTTGCAATGAAGATTTTTGATTTTATGTTCAGTTTCTTTCATTTGCTGCCAGTAAGGAAATTGTACATATGCTTAGATAGCTGCTCAGATTGTAAATGATTTACTGAGGTGGTTTCGTGCTATTTCATTTGTGTTATCAGTTTGAGAAGAAATTGCTGAAATATATCTTTGCTTTTACTGAAAGTCTGCAAAAATTTAAAGATACTTGTGGGCATTAGGATGTAGAGGAGGTGTTTACCTTGAATAATTCAGGACATATCACCCGTGGTAAGAGGTTAGTTTATCATACACATCTCTGCTCATCTACAGTTGCCATTGCCTAAGTCAGCTGGCAGAGGACCTTTATAAATGAAGTCTGTTCCTCTGAGACTAAACACTCTAACACTGATTTTTTTGAGTCATGTGTCTTAAAGGAAATGCAGAATTTACCTTCTGCACTACAATTGTTCCTGTGCCAGCTTTCTTCTCTTTCCTACTAAAGACTTCTGCCTCACTTTATCACGCTTCCAGTAGCATTTCATTCCTAGACTTCAGAGACCAGGCTGATTAAGGAGAATACCTTGCATGGTTTGTATTTGCACATAATAGATTTGCTTATGTCACACCAAACATCATTATGCCCATCTTTCTTAGTTGCTTCTCTGCTGGTTCTGCAGGGTCATCCCCAACATCATCTCAGAATGCCACGCTGCCTTCATCGAGTGCCTGGCCGCTTAGTGCCTCCGGCTACAGTAGCTCTTTCAGCAGCATTGCATCTGCACCTAGCATTGCAGGTACGGCCTTTCTGCTTCCACAGCTTCTGCATTCCCAGGAAAAGGCCCTAGGGAGTACTCTCCCAGTGCTTACAGGAGTGCTGCCCCAGGCAGAAGTGTGTTTGTAGCCCTGTGCTGGGTGGCAGCCCTCCTGTCAGCTCTGTGGTGGGGAGTGGTGGATGAAGTGCTGGGAGGAAAAATGGATTTATTCCACTGGGTGCCACTCAATGCTGGCATTGAGATCTTTTGGTGAGGAACACTGTCCAGGGCCTCAGCAGGAACAGACCCTTCCAGGAAGAGCTGATGTGAAATTTGTGTTAATGAACTCACTGTTAAAAGTGAAACATTCTCAGCTCAGGAGAAGCTTCAGTAGTACCTCCAGAGGGTACTTTTTGCATGGCTCTGGGGTGTTGGGTTTGGGACTCTTCAGTGTCTTTTAATAGTCACGCCAAAGTCTGATGCTCCCCTATATGGCTGAGCTTGTAGATGAACTAAATAATTACCCCATTTTCTTCACTGAGTTTTAAATTCTGGAGGGTTTTTTTGCAAAACATGGAAACTTTGCTTGCAAACGAGCTACCTAAATATGCAGTTTGTCCCATTACAGAAAGGTGTTGGGCTGTGTAGATAGATTAGATAAGAAAATGCTGATCCACTGGAACCGCATCCCTTCTCTGAAGGTGCAGCCTCTGGGTCATGCTGCAGAATGCAAAGCAAAAGGGCTTTTTGGGGTGTTTTCCTCCACTGAAAGGAAAAGAAAGGAGTAGCTTGCTTTTCTTTATCTGCCATGCATTTCTGCTTTATTTGCTGCCCTTTTTTTGTGTTTTTGCAGTGTCATCTAATGTTTGTGTTACCCCTATGAGAAGCAGTGGCATAGCAATATCTGACCTGTGGTGCTGTGCCTGTATTGGGTGCCCCATCACAAGCTGGGCTGCTCTGAGCTCTCAAACTCAGATTTGCTCTCTCTCCTCTCACCATTTTACACTCATTAATGTCCTCATTGTCATTGTCAAATTATTTTTGTTGCTACAATTTGCCAGAAGATGGGAGAGTGGTTGCCCTTTCACTTAAATTGTTATGATTCAATATGAAATAATTGAGTTAAACAATTCGGATAAATGGAGGCAATTTGGGGAGTGTGTGTGTATGTAACTGAGTCTGTGATTTTGCAACTGGTAAATTTGGCTTTGCGACTCATAAAATTACTCAGTGCCTGCCTGATGCCTTAAAGCACTGATTCAATATAAACTCAGAAATATAGCTCAGAAATCTGCCAGTTCTAGTTGTATAAAAATTCACCAGATTTGCATCTGGGACTTTATCAGACCAAATATTTTCTTGTTCTCTGCAATCAGCATGAAAACATTAGGGCAACACAATCACAGGATCGTTTGCTGGGGCAGAAGATGCAGGATTGTGTCCCTTTCATCTGTCCCAGCCCTACATGTGCTGCCAGTGTTGGTAACAGCAGGGAAATTGGGCTCTAATTGCACAGCACATGGTGGTGTGAGGAGGAAAGGCAGGGATGTGAAAGTCTAAAGGTGAAAAAAGATTTGTTTTGTTATCCATTATTTAAATCAGTTCTGTCTGCCCCTCTGAATGCTAGACTGTATTTGCTGTTCCTGGGTTTGTGTTATTTTATAAAACTTTGATTTGGCAGGAACAGCAGTAAGAGTTTGAAAACTGATCAGGGAAAGAACAAGCAACAGCAAAAAGTTATAAAGACTGACAGGTTGTGATGTGGTCTGATCTTCTGAAGACTTCCTTTTTCTCAAGGATACTTGGAAAAAAGAGTATAGGTTGCTTCAAATATTCAGAAATAAAGTTTTTGTTGGTCTTTGATCTTTAGAATTTTAATAATGCATCAAAAGAACATATGGATATACTGGATTCTTTATATTAGGTAAAATGAGTTGTGCAAGAAAAAGTGTTTTAAGTCCTGTTAAACCTTTGAGAGAGACAATCTTGAAGTGTTTCATTATAATTTTGGTGAAATCAGATTTCACCTATGTCCGTTTTCTGGTCTTTTCTCCATGTATCATCTTTTACAAGAAAGCCAAACAATAGATTTTCAAAAGAGAACTGTGTATGTTGCAGGTAGTGTGAGGTTCACTGAACACAAAAGTACTTGAAATTGTAAGCACTGGTGTAAGCAGGTTCAAAGAATATAGGATTTATAGCACTGGATGGTTCAGAAAGTTGCTCTTTTCCTCCTGAGAAGCTGTGAGGATGCAGCCCATGATACCCAAGAATAAAGAATACCCAAATGCACTGTTTTTCCATTGCAGGTAAACTGTCAGACATCAAGTCCACATGGTCCTCTGGCCCAATCTCTCACACCCAAGCCTCTCTGTCCCACGAACTCTGGAAGGTACCCAGAAACACTACAGCTCCAACGAGACCTCCTCCAGGCTTAACCAACACCAAGCCATCCTCCACGTGGGGTGCCAGTCCCCTGGGCTGGACCAGCTCTTACTCTGGTACTCACACTTCTCTCTTCTGCCTTTTTCTTAGCATTCTTTGCTTCTACTCTGCATGTGAGGCTCCAGAAACCCCACAGAGAGCTTTAACACAGCTGCAGTGGGTCTGTTCAGGGGGTGCATCTCCTGTCTCCTTATTTCAGTTTGCAGGAGTTGTAAATGAAGCCTCTTTCAGCTGGTCATGTTAGTGATTTTACATAGGAATTGCCCAATTTCTTTGACTCCCAACTAGGATTTTTTTCCCAGTTCCTTAATTTCTAAAAATGTCTTTCAAACATGTGTCCTGTTTTGTGGTATGGTCTAAGACTTCAAGAGGAGCCTGTGGAATTTAATATGGAACACATAGATGTGAAGCGTGTAGGACCTGATGGCATTGCAATGCCCTCAGGGAATGCCTGAACCTTTTCATGAAGGCCCTTTTTTTTTTAGATGCCATTGTTTTGCTTTAATACAAATAAGAGAAGCAATGGATCTGGCTGTGTGTATATATATATATATATCTATATTTAGATATCTCTATCTATATAAATATATATGCAGGTATTACTCCTATTTTATAAAACTGTTGTGATAATCTCCTTACACGAAGTTGAGAATTAAATATTCTTTCCTCTTCCTGCCATTTATTTTGGATGTTTCTTCACCAAACCTCCACCTGGAGGGGCAGATAAAGCTGCTGCCAGGATTCTCTCTGGAGCACCCACAGGATCCACTGTGATTCTCAAATGGCACTCGTAAATATCAAGCTTCTTACTGTAAACCACCAAGCTGTAAAGCACCAGACTGAGGTTGTTAGAGCAGGTTTTGTTGGTTGTGTCCTTATATCTTCAATCAGGACCTTGTCAGTGCAGAAATACCTGTTTTGAGTAAGTCATACACATTAATCTGTCACTGGCAAGAGAACAGAGTGCTGCAGTGCTATAAAAATCTTTATTATCAAGCAGCAATCAGAGCTTGGACATCAGAACTGCTTTTAAAATGTGTCTTGCAGATAAATTCTAATGCATCCTGAGGATCCAGTTTGTTGCAGTGCCATACCTGCATCTGTTAGTTCCCTAATAGTTACTCTGGGAGTATGAAAAGTGCCACAGATCTTTGAAATGTAACAAGAGCAGCTTTTCATTCAGCAACCTTTCCTTCCGAGGGAGGCAGTAAATCAAGATGTGAGGAAACTGCTGTAGGATTTGTTTCCAGCAGCATTGAGGCTTTGTTAATGTGTTGTGATTCCAGATAAATTTGCCTGTAAGGTGCTCTCCAGAGACTGTGATCAAATGTTTTGTTGTGGAATTTGTGTTGCAGGTTCTGCATGGAGCACTGACAGCTCAGGGAGAACAAGCAGCTGGCTGGTTCTTCGGAACCTCACCCCCCAGGTAACTGGAACTGCACAAAACTGGGCAGGAAAAGACACCTGGATTTAAGAGATGATGAGAACAACATTTAGCAGCCTTGGCCATTTGATTCATTTGAAAGAAGAATAATTATTCTGCATTTTTGACAAGTATCTGTCTTCTACGGGGAATTTGTTAAGTTTTCAAAGTGCTGTCAAATCAAGTATGAACTTTGAAGCCTTTAATTAGTCATTCAGTGGGCACCATTTCTGTGTGTGTAAGTTTGGAGGTGAAGGATGTTGTAAAGCACATACAGAGATGTAAAATCTGATTTTCCTATGGGTTTTTTGGGTTCTTCTCATATGTCTGTCAAATCCTCTGTTTGTCCTTCACGGTGTCATTCCAAAGGAGGAACATAAGCCATACAGCCTTGGATGCAGACATCCAAATTAATCTTGGGGAAAATTTAATTACATCTATGAAGTGTGTTTTCCCTTGGACTTATTTCTGGATGTCTAATGATAAATATAATTTGTATAACCTAAGTTGGGAAAATTTGTGCACTAGACTGTAGGGAATTCTTAAAAAGACAGAGAGCGATAAGTGTGTAGTTGAGTACTTCTTTTTCCTTTCACTTGTACTCACTCTTTAGCTTTAAACACTTGTTAATTAAGTATTTAAGGTAAGATTACCATACCATAGGTAACGTTTGCTGCCCTTGCCTCCTCCCAGATCGATGGTTCCACACTGCGGACCCTGTGTTTGCAACACGGCCCTCTCATCACATTCCACTTGAACCTGACCCAAGGGAATGCTGTGGTCCGATACAGTTCCAAGGAGGAGGCAGCCAAGGCCCAGAAGTCTCTGCACATGTACGTTTCTGCTCCCTCTTTCTCTTGTTACAAAGCCAGTTCTAGCTCGGAAAATATTTTCTTAGGCATAACTGATCACTAGTTGCTTTAATCTTGATTTTCAAAATTACCTAATGTGAGACAGGGAAAAGTTAACTGGGGGTAGATATTAATGTACTACTGAATAAGAGGACAGCACAAAACTTTATTCAGCGTTAACAATATCCTCAGTTAGGACCTGTCACCTGTAAGGCCACAAAGAATGTGTAAGGCATGATAAGGATTCCCAAGGAAGTTCAGGGAGAGCACAGGACAAGGTTTTAGCTTTAGAGAGAAACAAAGAGGGTAAAACAATGCTAAATAAGGAATGTGTTCGTGGTGGTCACCATTTTTTAGAGGAGTTATGAGAGAAGTGTTTGACAACAAAATGGGCTTTTTAGGAGATTTCAAACCCATGGGACTAGTTGGCATAAGGGCTGGAGAATTGGGGTGATAAAATCAGTGCTGTTTGGGAGGATAAAGAATACAGAGTGATGTTTCAGAATATTTGGGTATTTAGAGTTGGAAAGCAATTCCCTTTATCAGCATGAGCATAATGAAAGTCCTGAGGTAGTGGGAGCATCACTTGGCTGGAGAGCTTCTGTCCTTATTCCTGAAGAGAAGCGAGGCTCCAGGATGTGCAGATAGAGGAGGTGGCCTCCACACGTGTGAATTTGGGTGTTTGTGGATGTAGAAAGGTGGATAGAAAACAGGACAGAGAAGGCTTGGTTGAAGAGACAGGGATTGCTCAAAGTGAGTGAACGTGGTAGAAATTTTCACCTCAATTTCAGCCTGGGGGAAGATGGATCCCTATCACAGAATTGCTTGGCTTGGGAGGGACCTTAAAGGTCATCCAGTCCTACCCCTGCCATGGGCAGGACACCTTTCACTATCCCAGGTGCCTCCAAGCCCCGTCCAGGCTGGCCTGGGACACTTCCAGGCATCCAGGGGCAGCCACAGCTTCTCTGGGCAACCTGTGCGAGGGCCTCAGCACCCTCACAGTGGAGAATATTTTCCTCATATCCCATCTAACCCTGCTGTCTGTCAGTCTGAAGCCATTCCCCCTTGTCCTGCACTCCAGGCCCTTGTCCATAGTCTCTCTCCATGTTCCCCATAGGCTCTTTCAGGCACTGGAAAGCTGCCCTTAGATCAGGCTGAACAATCCCAATTCCCTCAGCTTTTCCTGACAGAATATCCACCAAACTCCCCCTTCTTTGCACCCCATGCCTCACCTCCCTCTTGTGCCCTCAGGTGTGTCCTGGGCAACACCACCATCCTGGCGGAGTTTGCTGGTGAGGAAGAAGTGAACCGTTTCCTGGCGCAGGGGCAGGCGCTGCCGCCCACCTCCAGCTGGCAGTCCAACACTGGATCCACGCCGAGCCGCCTGGGCTCCTCGGGCAGCTCCCACGGGCTGGTGCGCCCCGACGCCGGCCACTGGAACCCCCCGTGCCTGGGGGGCAAGGGCAGCAGCGACCTGCTCTGGGGGGGGGTGCCCCAGTACTCCAGCAGCCTTTGGGGCCCCCCCAGCGCCGACGACGGCCGAGTCATCGGGAGCCCCACGCCCCTCAACACCCTCCTGCCCGGGGATCTGCTCAGCGGGGAGTCCATCTAGGAGACCAGAGAAAGTCAAATGGAAATAACAATCATCAGCACTAAAGGAAAACAAAAAATTCTAAAAAAAAAAAAAAAAAAAAAA
>WEKY01008962.1:3094-57316 GCA_013390045.1 Picathartes gymnocephalus | reverse complement strand
AAAAAAAAAAAAGTATCTTTCAGAGGAATCATTAGAGAAATTGATGAGGTCTGTTTGCTTTCCTTGCAGTCTCTGAGGACATATTATGTATATAAAGCATGGAGCTAACACTAAGTCTGTCACACAAAGATACTAGTTGAACAGATCTTGACCTTTCCTTCCATCTCTGCAATAAAGATAAAGGTTATTACAGGAGTTCTGCAAGAGCCCCTTCTTATAATTATCTCACACTTAATATGAGAGTTAGTAAAATTGTAGCTTTTTTTTTTACCCTCTAGGCATCTCCGTGCAGGGGGAAAAAAAGCAAATAAATATGGCCCCTGAAGTCCTAGACCAAAATGCAAGTACTTAACCAGACTAATGTTGCCCAGGCAACTAATTTTACTATTTCCTAACTTCCTAACTGTCTGCTTGGCTTTGTAGCCTTACTATTTATATTTGTATATAGTTGTGTAGACGAATGCAATTATTAATAGATTTGAGAGTTTGATATGCACAGCTGAGTGGTCCCTACTGTGGGAATAACAAAATTAACAATACAGTCTGGGGAGTTGGGATCTGGGATATGGCCCCTCTCATTTTCTCCCTGCATGACTTCACAACATCCTTGTAGTCCTCCTGACTTGCCTGCCCCTTTTTCCAAATGGCATAAACCTTCCTTTTTAACCTGAGTTACAGGCAAAGAGAGAGAGAACAGGAGCTGAAAACAGAGAAGGTGTATTGTAATAATCAAACCACACAACTGTTTAATGCAGTGTGGTGACAACACCAAAGACATTCCCACTGCCACTTCCATCGAGGAAATGCCAGTCTAGACCTGGTCTGAAAAAGACACTCCAGTCCTGGTCAAGGACATCCCTCCAGGCTGATTAAATATGGATGGAATTTTATGCTCATATCCCAAGCAATGCAAACCTTCAATTGCTTTATAACAGAAAAAAATAAAGTATCTGCTGAGTGGAGAGTCTTGGGGGAGAGAGAAAACAGCAAAGTTGCACATTTCTCAGGAGTAGCTACTACCAGAAGGGGAAGCATAAAGGAGGCACACACCAGGCTGTGCTTAGAATGATATCAAGTGATATCCCTGATTTTGCTCAGCACTTTTATGTGTTTGGATTACACATGTAGCTCAGGAATAGGAGGTCAGCATTACAGTTTGTCCTGTGTAGCATTAACTTAAGGTACTAAGAGGAAGAAAACTTGGTGTTCATGGGATAATTTTCTTGCAACACCTTCTTGTTCTGCCATTTCTAACTGCTCTCCTCAGGGAAAAAAATACCTTTATGGAATTATTTTCTAATATATTTTGTCAAGGACATTAACTACATTCTTATTTTTACTGTCTGTGGGAAAAAACCAAATCATCCTATTTACATAAAATGCTGATGTGAGACAAGAGCTGGTTCCTGGAGCAAATCAAAATCTTGTAGCGTGCCAGTGGTGTATTTCACCATCGTAAATGTTATGCATGACTTTATAGTTTGCCACACACGCGTCAGCCTGCAATAAGGAAAGGGCATCTTTGAAGTTACCAGTCGTGACTGCTAATAGACTCTTTTTACAGAAATCCCCACTGGAGTCTGAAAATGCAAATACAGATGCTCTGCCTGGACTGCAGAACAGATGAGCCTCAGAGGCAGCCCCGCTGCCCTGGCCCTCCATTTGTGCCCACTCCTTTTTGAAGCACCTGTCCCCTCCAGGCCAATGAATCCAGATTTCCAGTGGCAACAAGCATGCCATGAAAGGTGTCAGGGGGAAGATGGTGTGGTTCATGCTCATATGTGGGTAAGGAAAGGTCAGGGGGCATGGGTGAATGTGCTTTATTGTTTCTTCAAAGTCCTGCATTTAGGGTGGCTGAAAAACCCTGGGAAATCTCTTAGGCCACATCTCTCTTAAAAAAGGATCACATGCATCAGTTTCTTTCATCATGAAGGCCTAACTTAGTTTTTAAGAACAGTTTCCCTCCAACCCCTTAACAAAAAACCAAGAGAAAAGAGAATTAGGCTTTGTGCATCCATCCAGCCAAACTGTGATTAGACATGGAGTGGTACCCAATGAGTAAATTATTCCACAAAGAAACATTGAATTGTGTTTCTGTATTTGACTTCAGCTTTCCGTAAGTCTTCACGTAAGACTTTTTCTGTTTGTGCTCCAGTTTCTCCAAGTTTGTTTGTTCCTCTGTTACTGGGTAGCGACAGTAACAGTGTACTGAGCTTTACAGTAATAACTCTTACACATCAGTTTAAAACAAAAGTATTTGTGTTACTGCAAATAATTGGAGGGAAAGCCAGTACTCCTGAAAATGCAGCACAATACTTTTGAAAAAAATAACGATACACTATACAGTGCACATCAAAGACAGAGTAGTTAATTATCTCAAATAAAGATCTGGTGTGCCACCAAGTTATCAGTGCAAAACATGACTTTCATAAATGTTATCTGGAGAAAGCTGGTAGGAAAGACCACAGAAACAAGTTCCTAATGCAGAGTGAAAAAACTTGTGCTTTCTCACTGTTGTTCTGGCTTGCTAGCTCTTGTTCTGCCAAGAGACAGCAATTTTCTCCAAGTCTGCAAACAGCAGCATTTTAATAGCCCAGATGAATAGTAACCTTTGACAGGTTTGGGCAGATAAGGTGGAATTAATGTCAAGTTCTTTCTGAAGGGATTTATTTACCCTCTGTTTTGTCATGGATACTAAAAGGTCAGATCCAGCCCTGATCATGAGCATCATTACATATTTCTTAATGCTTCCAGGCCACTTGGATCATAAAAACTAAGAAAAAAATTACAGCTAATGGGAATATTAATTTTGAGGGTGTCTGATAGCCTCAGGAAGAGAAAACATCTCTCTTGGACACCTGGCAAAGATATATTATAAATCTAGACTTACATGAATCCAGGCTAAAATTCAAGCAAGCTTTGTGAAGTCATCCTGCAGTGATCACTTACACAGAAGAATATTAATTTGAAACCTGGTGATTAGCCAGCAGTGATGAAGGGAAGTTGAAGGTCATGATTTTGGCCAAGAAGAATAGAAAAAAAACAACCAAACAAAAAAAATATAAAGGCTCAAAAATAAAAGATAAAACAGAGAGATATCTGTACTACTGGTAAATCTTGCCATGTTCATTTTCTAAAGAGAGTAATAAAGAATTATTTGTAACTTTGGATTCATAATTTATTAGTAGCACTGCAGGACTATATGTTGAATATTAATAAAGTATATTCATCAATATAGTAATGAATTTAAGTGGCAGCACATAACTTCAGATCCTCTCAATTGGGTAGGCCTAATATTTTGTCAGCCCAACAAATCTTTTTCTTCTCCCTTTAATTTTCAATTAAACAAAAAAAAAAAAACAAACCAACCAACCAAACAAACAAAAAAAAAGAAAAAAAGCCTTACCTACCTTTGCAGTACAAAAACATAAATCTCATTAAACAACTATGTTATCTAATAAAAAAGTCAAAGAAAGCTTCTTTCTCAGTTCTAAGAATTAAATATAGTAAAACTTGAAAACCAAGATACAAGAAACTTTTAAAGCCACTGTCAGTATTCATGCACACAATAGGATCCTTTGGGGCATGTATTCTTACCAGCCAACACTGCACTGTCCAACTCCCTCCTTCCTGCAGGTCCTACCCCTTGGCCAGGATGTTAAGGAATTACCTTCCCTGTCCAGCTGCCCAGGAGCCACTCTGGCAGTCACACTCTCACCACCTGAGCTGGGACCGTGGCACATTCACAGCTGCACACCCAACACTCACAGGCAGACCAGGCTTCCCTAATGGCTCTTAAAGTAATTTAATCTTGATGCAATAACTAAATAACAAAATAACAGCTCGAGCTGGTGCCTCTGAGGACAGGTTCTGAAGAAAGGAACCTCTGGGCTTTCATGCTCTCACACTCTAAGGCAGGAAAGTCTGGGGGTTGATGGATCCTGCCCCTCAAAGCTGCACTTGCAGCTCCCACTGCAGCTGCTCACTGAGTCCCTGCACTGGACGTGTTGCTCAGCAAGAACACTTGTCAATTCCTTGATGAAGGGAACTCAGGGGATGTCTCACTCCAGTACAAATGGTTTCCATGATGAGAACAGCCTAAAACATTGGGCAGCATTGGTGACAAAGTCACCATGTGTCCCAACTGATGTTGGAGCAACTAAACCCCAAGCTGAAGAAAGAAAATTCTGACTAATCTAACTAACCTGACTAACCTATGGCATATTGGAACATTATTTAGTACGTATTTCCAAAGAGGCCTCTGAAGTTTTGCCCACTGGGTAGCCGGTCCAGAACTGCCTCCAACATTACCAGAAAACTGCAGCACACAAGGACTAACGAACCCTGGAAATGACCCTTGGGATCACAGAATGAAGTGCAAGGTCACATATAACACACACAAATAAAGGCCCTACTTACAGCTTTTGTTTTAAGAACAGTGGTGGACCAGAATTTTCAGTTGCATCCTGAAATCAAAAGAAAATGAAAACACCCCTCTCTAGCTATGAAATTATGTTCTCTAGCAAAATTAGTATACAATGACTTTAGAGAATTAAGCTTGATGAAACCAAGACTTTTTTCTTCCCTTGGTTTTTAGTCCTGAAATCTTGAGATCATGGCATTTCTTACATGAATGGTAGCAAGGTATTCCCTTTGCTACTTCTCAGAGTAAGTAGTGAACTACATTTTTGTAAGCACTACATTAATGTTTAGTAGCTAAGTGGCAACAAAACCTGTGCTATAAAAGTTACTAAAAACACTAAAACAAATAGTATGTAAGGAAATTACATCTAGCAAAGCTGCTACAAAGACTAAATAATACAAGCACCAAAACTACACTAAAAAAAAGAAATTAGAAAATAAAGGTAAATGAAAGAGGGAGGCATTCTATAGAAGGAACTCTACCAGTCTCTGTAAGCAAGGGTAAGCAAGGAAGATGACTCATTGATCTAAATAAACACTGAAATATGCTGATCTCCATGAAAAGAAAACACCTTCATTGGCATAACCTTCACTGTGCCCCACAATAGCACCTATTTTACCACTTGCAAATTTTCTAGCTTTGTCATATATAGTTCAGTTTTTTACTGAATGAGCAACCGCAGGAGTACAGTACCTTGCCTCAAAGTATTCTGCTCATCCCTCTTTTTAAAAAAAAAAAAAATCAATATTTTATAAATATGTTTTTAATAAATTTATTATTACCTTCTGGTTCTACCTGCTATTTCACCCGCATGCAAGTTGAGGGAATTTTTTGCTAGCTCAAGTGTTTTGCCCAGTGTCACTGACCATCTCACACCTCAGCATGCCACAGTGGCCCAAGAAATCTGTGTCTGCAGCAGATTTTTAAAGAAAAGGTCATGTCTACAACACCGAATTAGCCCCCAAATGCACACTGATTAAGCAACCTTTGCTCCTCTCTTGCCCCTGAGTGTCAGCCCTGCTAATTGGTAAATTCAAGCCACTAAGCTCCCACACCTAACATGCTCTTCTCTTCCCCTTTCTGGGAAGTGCAAGGCAAGGAGTGACAGCTCACATCTGAGATAAAAAACATCAATCAAACAGAAGAAGCGCCCTTGTTCCCTTATAGATACTTCTAAAGTGCTCTGATTTAACACCCATAAAGGAGGTACCTCTGAAGCCCCACAGAGGAAAAGGCCAAGTGACAGTTCAGATTGGTCTAAGTGCAAAGTCAATTTGCACAAAGTTGTTCCAAAGTTTTGCAGTGAGCCATAGAATCCAAGATGTTGAAGGACACAGCTGCAGCTCCCTCAGTGTAGAGACTGACAGAGGCAACCATTTATGCTGCTCAGTGAAATGTAGATGCGTTTGCTCAGACAACAAGTGACTGAGTGGGTTTAACAAGCAGGATAATAGCTCAGGGTGTCATTTTGATCTGAATACATAATTAAAGGGGATCACGAAAAGGCTCAGGTTTAGAAGTGGCCTTGAATATCTGCAGCCTAATTAGGATTGATTTTGCCAATCACTGCTCAGAACATGACTCTTCTGTTTGCACTTGTTTCCAGTAAAACATGTCAGCTGCCTAGAAATCAGCATAGTTTCCACAGGCACTACCCACCTAGAAAATGGTGTGGGTTCAAACCTGGCCTATGATGCTTAGATACAAATCCTATGGGCTGCTATCTTTTAGCTTTAGATTACTCACGACAAGTGCAATCAATAAGGCTTGTTAGCCTGAGGCTCAGAAGGGCTGCAGCTGTTTTTTCATCTCAGCCTGTACGTGTAATATGATAGGGCAGTGAGGGGGCACAGATGAAGTGGCTTGTTATTTATGACAATATCAATCAATGCACTCTATTGCTAAATGAATTAAGTAGGACTGCAATAACTGGCTTTTCTGCTGCAACTTTGGTTTTTAAAAATTGCACAGAAGAGTGATATTGATCTGCCTAAGTCTACTGCCATTTTATTTCAGTTCTTTTGCGCTGGAACAGAGTCCCTTGTACCACTGCCCAAAAATTTATGTAACCATAAAGCTAGATTCATCTAAAGACTCACAAAAGGATTTGAGCAGATTTAAGCCTTTGAAATTTAAAGCTGGGATTCTAAACCTCTCAGGAAAACATCTGATTGACCCAGGAGATTGGACTCTGACCATTTAACACAAAGGTTCCCCAATTTCCTGTGGCCCTGTTCCTCTGCATACCAGTCAGGTATTTTACTGCTGCTTCTGCTAATGTTGTACCTTCTGCAGGTGGACCTACTAAACAAGCAGTGGTCTCCAATGCTAGCAATGCCCTTGATGTCATTACAAATGGAAATGTCTGGAAAAGAATAAAAGATAACAAGAAACAGACACCTTGGGAATGAAACACCTGTGCTCATTTTGAAGTGAAGGACTCAGGTTCAGCTGTGCATCTCATCTGAAGGAAACCTCACCATGGAGCCATCATTTCTCTCATTGTTTGCCACTAGGAGAAGAGTCATTTCATTCTGGCTCACTGGGCCAGATGATCAGAAAACCACAGGGAACCTGAATGTGTCTCTGGGCCCCAACAACTCACCTTATTCATAGGAACACCTCAGGAAATTAAGCATTTGGTGTTGATCAGCTGTGCTTTTGCCCCTGAAGGAGGTCCAAGGCATACCAAGACCTAGAAGAATGACCCAAGGTAGCAAGAAGTATATGGCTGCAGAGAGATGAAAAAACTGCAATTTGAACAATATAAATGCTGCAATTTCAGCTTGTAACCAGCTATCAAGAACGTAGAAAACATTCAGTCTATTTGCCAAATCTGAATTGCAGTGAATTAATTTATATAACCATGTGCTCAAAAGCTAGCAGGTATAAATGGGCCAGGAAGGTAGTGATTAACATGTGATAAAGAAATGTCTAATTGCATGATTTAAGACAAATTGATAACAGACAGGCCACGGCTCACTGTCTATGGCTGCTAGACATGTCGGACTGCCTGCACTGCTCCGACATCTGTGACATTTTGTTTATCACTCTGCCTGCTGTTGCCCAGACAAATAAACCCTCTGGGACCATTTGATGCTGTATTAGGTTTTGTGCCTGAATGCATAAGGGTCCCTAGAAGGCAGCAAGAGGATTCTAGTTACTTTGTAATGTTACAGACAAACAGCATCAAAATTGATGTTCAGCTTAACCTGGAATTCTGCGGTAATATCCAGGAATTTGCTGTGTACCTGCACATCCTTCAGTTACTCTTTAGCATGACTCTTTCTTTTCACCTCAAAGCCAATGGCAATTTTAGTTTTGGTAGGGTCTTTTTTGTGGAGGGTAGAGGGGTTGGGAAAAAGTATTTTCTGGCTACAGAGCTATCAAAAACACAGTCTAGAATAAAATGACTTCATAAGTAACAAGGGGTTTGGAGGCCATGAAATCAGATTATTTCCTTGAATGACAATATTAGGATGGAGACAGCCAGGGAAAGGCTCTGGTAGGCATGTAGGCAAACAATAAGCCTGGATCCCCCTAATTCAATCCAATTTGGCCACTGAACATCCTGCAGATAAAATGCAGAAAAAAGTGTGTTTTGAAGTGTGAATCAGTTCATTTTTCATACCCACTGAGAGCATCTCCAAAGAGGAGATATAGATGGCTTCTGTGTGATGGCTTCTTCCTTGTTGTTTTTCTATTCGTTGCTTTTTTTTAAAACTGGAAGAATAAACAACCACTGCAATCAATAATTAGGATTCTGTTAGTGTAGATCAGACTTTGATTCGGTGTATGAAGCTAAAGGAAATTTGCTTCCTTCCACTTCCATTTTACAACCAACTGTATGAAGCAAAAGTCTGGACTAATTCCAAGGGACTAAACCAATTATGATAAATAGCTAAATTTGTGAATATGTAGAATCAAGTGATCATTGCATAATTAGTTATACTCCCAAGGCTATGGTAAAATCGTGGCAGCAGAATCATCGTTATTTTCGTCACAGTAATTATAAACCATCATCGTTGCATTCTTGCAGATATAGCTGGATGAATGCCACCTGAAACTCTGCCTTCCCTCTGTGTCTCAGATTTGCTTCTTCACTGTCCCATGAATTTAATTTATTCTTACACATATAGACACAACTGCTCTGCATGTTTGCTAATAACTCTTCAAACCTGCCTTAAATATCTATGAGTCTTTAATTTCATAAGAATAGTCCTTGCAGATCACCATTTCTGTTAACCTTTAGAGTGATGTATGCATAACCACATGCACATATTTCTCAGGCTGGAATAGCACACATATTTTACAGGGCTATAACCAAATAATGCCCATGGACATAAACCAGTGTCCATAAACACTGATACCATTATAAGCCTTCAAATACTAAGGCTAAGCACTAAAAGCTGACCTCCAGCTTGGCAGAGGGAATAGAAGAAGCAAAGTTAGGTGAAGAATAGTGTGAAGTCAAGGCCTTATTCCATGGCAATGTGCTGCTGCTGCAGTATGTTTTAAAAATCAGGCTGCAGATAAGCATTTGCTTCTAATGACTCTGGCCGTCCACAAAACGTAGGCAAGAAAAAAACCCCTCAAGATGAAAAAATTGGCAGAGAAACAGTTTTCCAGGGAAGAAAAAAAAAAAAAAAAAGAAAAAAAAAAAGGCAAAAAAACAGGCTTCAGAGCAAAAGAGCAAACAAGAAAACTAAGTAAGTAACTTTCAAGTTCAGCATTGCAAGTTCATAATTGCAAAGCCCCTACTCTACAATATCTTTTGTGGAGGACCTAATTACAGGTGTGGGATGAAATCCTGGCACCACTGGAAGTTTTATTACAGTCATGTGGAATCAACATTTCAGATTTCCTCATTTCTAAATTGCTATGCTTCATGGCTCATTCTGTAAATGTAAATGCATGAGTTAAGTGTCCATATGTTTGCTAGATCACGGGCTAAAACCTTCATTCAGAGGAGTAGTTACTTGTACCTGAATAACCTCACAGATTTTAGAAAGCACTGTTCAAAGTCAGTTACTATTTGCTTTAAGTAGAGGTAACAGGAAGTGTCCCACTAAAAAGGAGATATTGAGAACTTCCAGAATCTCTATAACTGTCTTTAGAGCCTTTTCCACTTGGTAATTTTCACTGACAAGTTAAATATACCTCTGAATTCTATAAATAAAGGCTATCTAGGTTAATCTCTGCTACCCTCTTCACTATAATATATACTCCAGCTGGAGAAGCAACCAAAACAAAAGCAGTCTACTGGGGCCCAGTCTAGCGGGACAGAAGAGTAGTTAAGGAAAAAAGTAAAATGAGAGAAGGAAAAAAAAAAAAAGAAGAGGGGAAACAGCATTAAGGCATAAGGCATGAAGATGCCTTTTTCATTCCTGCAGTACTCAAAACTCCCCTTCTCCTGTAAGGAAATTCAGCCAGAATTTCTTCAGCTTCCAGAAGCTACTAGACATGACCTCCATGGCCATCAGATTTCAGAGATTCAGTTCCTTAAAGGGTGCCTATCTTTCCTTTCTTTGTGCATATTTTCATGAGTCCCACAGGTTCTGCAGATAGCAGGATAGCAGAGCGCATCAGAATGTTTTCTTCTAACTACAGTACCTAAACTCCAGGTTTCCTGCCAACAAGGAGTTGCTACCTGTAAATGTGTCAATCATGAACTACGTGACTGCAATACTAATCACAACTACTTGAAATTTTTGAAATCCTTCTATAGGGATAGCCCTGGCTTTGGCTGACTGAACTTTGTTATGGTTTGTTGGCTGTAATTTGTTAATATTAAGTGCTCTCTCCAAAGTCAGCTGCACACTGCAGCTGTCTGCACTGACGTACTAAGAAACATGAGAAAGGATCTAACTCTGCTTAGACATTACAAAACTGTTCTCAGCACTAAAACCAAGAGTTTTCATCTCCATTCCAAGGGAAACAAAACCAAGAAAAGGCTGCACATTTCAGTGCACTAACCTCAATCCCTCTTGAGCATAAATTGTTCGTGAGTTTGGTAGTGAATGTGAATTTGTAACAAGAAATAAGCAGAAGTTAGAAAGTGTAAAGATATTAGAGAGTGCTTATGAAGGATCACATATTGGATGCACATAAAAGCCTGAATACATACATCTGGAACACAAATTAAAAGCAAGGGAAACTACCCACTGTAAAGACAGATAATGAACAAAGTAACAGATGCCAGAACAATGATTCCATTGAAAAACAATGTATAAGCCATGACGTGAAGTCTTTCCTAAATGTCTAAAGAATAGTTTGTTTTTTTCCAGAGACTGCTTTATGGGAACAATACTGACGTATACCCTCTTCCTTGGAGACAAAGTCTTTTCCCTGAAGTACTGTGTGATGCAAGAAGGCAGTATTTGTAAGGTACCCTTCAAGAGGATGATTCTTGGTACCTGCTCTCCTGACTACAATTTATCTCTATTAATTTACTGAGTAATAGACCAGAGACAGCTTCTCAGGAGACATGTTTTCAGTATTTTCCCTTTCCTTATCAGTTTAACTTTTTTTTAACTGAAGTCCAAATGAAAAAGCATCTGCTGAGCATATGGAATTCGCAAGTATTACCATTAATGTATACTGCTAACATTAAGATTTTCCCACCAGGCACACACATATTCTGACTGGCATACAAACACTCTTGGTCTGAAGGACTCTGCAAGGAGAGATGTGGACCAGCTCTGTAGTGCAGCATAAGCATCTGTGCTCAGAGGAAAACAGAGGTTCAGGTCCGACACAGAGGATGTAAAACATGCTTTAGATGTTTAGAAAGTCCCCGTGTCAGCAAACTGTATAACAGAAATACAAAATCTAGATCCAGAACAGAGACTGCAGTTTTCTTTTCATACTACAAATAAACTTCTAACCTGCAATGTTAAGAATCTCAGTTTTCCCCCAAAGCACCCAGAGAAAAGAAAGCTAAAATTGGCTATCAAGCCAGTGCCAAAAGGACCTGCACCTTTTGGATTTATGGGCATTTATGGAAGGAGATTGAATAGAATTGCTAGTCATTGCCAGAATTGCTTTAGTCTTTAAACCAGTTCCCAAGCAAAAGGTGTAAAGTTCTTTTGGATCAGCTTTCCTAAATTAACTATGATAAGTTTGGAGGCTTTCTTGACTTTCTGTCAAGACAAAGACTCTCCTGAGGCAACCATGACACAGATTTTAAACTAGTAAATCTAATTTCCAAGTTATTGTAAATGAAATAATTATTTTTGTGAGCTGAACCTAAACTTGAAATACTCAGAGGCAAAGTCTTTGCATACAAATTCTGCAAAGTCTAGCAAACCTCATCTCAAGACAGCTAGAATCTCCTCCAGACAAGATTTGTCCATTGTCATCACTCATATGGGAGTCGGCATATTTAAAATAAAAATGCAACTCACATTTAGTTTCTCCGAGCACAACAGTTGACTAGTTTTTATTTGAGTCAAATCTCAGCTCTCCTTCAAGCTGTAAAGGTGTGTCTATATATGGAACCTTTCATCGTGTTTCCAGAACTGCACTTGTACCCTCAACTCAGTACAGGAATATTTATTCCCTGCGGGGTAAAATTCTTCAAGTACTGCTATGTCAGGATTTACTCTCTACTTGGGTTTGCTAACAGTTTATTTTCATGTTTGATTACTTACCCCCCAAATGTTAACTAACTCCTGGAGAACAGGTGTAGGCAGCTCCCCAAAAGTGTCAGACATACATCAAAAACTTTCAGTTAAGTTAAATTTCAATGGAATATGGACAGGCTTATTTTTATTTATTCCACAGATAGATTTTGTTCTTACTTATTTGTACCTCAAGGGATCTCCTAAGGACTTTTAACCTTCCCCATTCCCTGAGAAACAGCTTTGAGAACCAAAAGTACAATTGGTATAATAACCTTCAAGATTAATGATTCTATAAGTGTTTTTAAAGTTCTCATGCACTAAAATTTGGAAGTCACTGAAAGAATGTAAAATATGCACTACACGTCTGGAAAGGCAGAGGTCCTTCATAATAAGAATAATTGAATTTTTTTTTAATATCAATATTCTCACTAATTGTTCTTTCTTTTATAACTAGGGAAAAGATCTAGTAAAATATATTAAGTATTTATATTTTTTCTACATTAAGCATTAGAGGAACACTGTTTCCAGACTCAGAATATCCTAGTACAGGCATGGGGAGGTAAAAAAAATGAATCTCATAAAACTCATTTCTTAATGACAATGAAAACAAATAATCTTAAAGTCCTTTATGCAATGTAAAATGTCCCCTCTTCGGCCTCTAAAGAAGTAAATCCATATTAGTTGAAATTACTAGGGGGTTGGGAGGTAGGAAGTCTACAAAGATCATTTTTCCAACACTCTGAAAATGATGTCACTACAGAAATTCTGGGTTTACATAAAAGCAAGAAAATATTACTTATCAGACAATTCTAATTAATTTTTTTATTATTTTTTTAATATGTAACAAGGTCACCTTAACTTACACATCAGTAAAGAAGAAAAAGCAAAAGAGGCATCAGCACCTGTGTTCATTCAAGAAAGAATATTTCATTACCCTTACAGTTCTGGGATCCCTGAGGGGAAAGGGCCCCTGCGACAGCAACAGGCTCCCAGTCAGACCATAAAGGAGCAATGCAGCAGAATATCCACACAAGCAAAGACACTTGCGGAACATGGGACTTTTGAAAAATAGCCTAGGAAAATTAAAGTTTTAATAAATCAGGGTCCTCCCCATAAATCACCTGGACCTATCTGTTTTTCCATCTCCCCATTCCTGCATTGCCACTGTGCAAAGATCCAATCTTAGCGCTGAAGAAAATTTTCAGTGAAAACAACACTTTTTCAAGAAAGTACCTCAGAAACAGTTTGTAGGGGCCTCTCTGCAGCTGATAGGTGTCTCACAGTAGGAAACACTGGCTATATTAACTCAAAGTGGAATACAAATCTGCTAACCAAGGAGAAAAGAAGAGGATGAGCAGAAATCAAAGATCCTCAGTTTCTGCTGATGCTGACTGAAGACGTAATGAAACTGGTCTTTATTTCCATCTTACATATTGAAGCTCTGGATATTGAAGCTCTGGTCACTGACTATAGCTTTCTACCTCTCCATCTGCCTCTCCCTCCCCTCATCTCCATCTCAAGTATCATGATAATTTCTCTTCTTTTTCCTCCTTCCAATCAGTTTACAAGTATGTCTTATCACTAAACCTGGTGTCTACATATGATCACATCCCTCTGCCAGTCCTGGGGGGTTTGCAGTGGTTTGTCCATTGCTCGCCTCTATTTCTCATGTACTATTTTCACCAGCCACAAGCAATAGATTTCTATTTCTCTGCTCATGAGCTTCTCACTACAGGATTAATCCAACATTTAGGAAGGGCTCCCAGCAAAATCAGTACAATCTTGTAACGGCTACTGAAGACCTGAACACTACAACCAGTTTATTTATTTGGATTAATCTAATCTAATAGTGAATCAGTAGAAGAGAAGTGATCCACTTTTTAGCAGCGGGAAAATTTGTCTTATTTACAGTACACAACAGTACAAAAAGACTCTTGTTAGTTGGCTCTGCACAAAAGACTTGGTTTTTCAGAGAGCTAGAGCCACTCAGTTGTTCCAAAAATGTACAACTGCAAAGAAACTCACTGAGCTCTCTAGGCATATGGATTAAATAACTATTTGTTCCATATTTATTCAGAATTTGTAAAGGTGCCTATTTAAGCCTTCACATGCTATAGAACACAATCTGCAAACAGGAATAATGAAACTTGGTCTACTGATATAAAAAAGTTGCTGGCTAAAATCCACCATCTAAGCGGAAAAGTCCCCTATTTTCCACATTAGCCATCCTAGCATGCCACAAACAAAATTTCCTGTCTTAGTAGATGCCTGGAAGGGAAAACAACAGCTTTCTGGCTGTGGCAGACAAAACTGCTGGAGATGGTTGGAAAACACTTACGTTTTGGGACCAGACATCACCAACCAGACCCATGCCAACCAGTCTTCCCACGCCAATCCGTTAGGGCCAACCCCAGGGAGTCACACCCTATAGTTGCTAGCATAAAGCAGCAGAGAGACAAGATCAAAGAGAAGATCTGGCATGTAGGCATGAGAAATGAAAGAACATTTCTCAGCCTTTCTGGGCTAAATGGTTACAGAAAAGATGCATTTCAGGCAATTTGCAATGGTGTAAGACTGGGAGGTCAGTAACAACAGCACAAACTGTCAATAACCATGTTTCTTGCAATTTTTTCTGGGTTAGAGTGAATTGCTGCCAAACACTAAGCACAGAGAATTACTGAGGACATTGCTGATGGATAACATGTTAATATCTGCATTAAATTCTCTGGACTCCACCTTAGTATCACTTTACAGTTAACCAGTGATAAAAGCACATTGTAAGGTCAGGGAATTCATACAAAATTCAGTTAGCTTAAGGCTAACTCCAGTATCTCTACAGTAAAGGGTTATTTGAAATCTAAGTATATCCATTTTATTCAGACATAAATCCATACAGAATGCACTTAACAAAAACAGATACACTGACACTCTGAATTATCCTCCCAACAGAAGAATTTCCCTGGTGATATCAAGACAGACAGATTTCCTGAGAATGTACTCAGGAGGCCATGTTTGCTGCCAGCTCAGTAAGCAAAACCAGAATTAGAAGCAAATTAGTAACATCCAAACAGCATCTCTGAATCAGGCAGTCTTAAATCTGAACAGTCCTATTTACTACAAGGGATAATGGTTGCCTCTTCAAAATCTGTAATAACATAGCAATGAAAACTTCTGGAAGACCTTGCTTCCCTGCAGCAAGAGTGAATTGCTTTCTTCATTCCTGCTTGAAAGCAGCAATTGACTTTTTGTTTCTTCTTTTCCTTTTCTTAGAGCAAAGGTGATGGAAAAGGAAATAATCCATAGATGCTTACCTCTTAACACCTATTTGTCTGGCAATAATTACTGTGCATAAAGGAGTTTAAATATATCTTAATACTAGTATAGCAGGAAGCATTATAACAAGACAAGCAGAAACTCATTCTCTAACCCAAGCAAAGACTGTAGGACGTCTCATTGCTGCACATAGAAATTTGCTCTGGTCTTGCTTGGAGGGTGTTAGGACTAGGAGCTGAAAGATGCTTTAGAATAAATTAGCACAATTATAAATCTGACAAGAAGATTAATATTCTAACTATGTTCACAATAATTAACTCAACAAAACAGTTCCAGAGTCATTATCCAGCTAGGGTGGAATGGGAAAGTTTACAGCACCCCTATAGATTTATAAGCCAATTAAGGGTGACCCTCCTCTAGATTTCATTAGAAAAGCCTCTGGTTCAGCAAAAGCTCACACGTGCAAGTAAGAAGTTTCCCAATGAAAGGGAGTGCAAAGGATCTTTATCACCTCTATTAAACACTTTCCCTGTTCCCCTGGAATTACATATTCCTAACGCATCCTCAGCCTCCTGTCAACTCTCCAGCCCTCACACAGCATCCTTGCACGACACCACTGGGGCACTTCTTCAGGAGGGGAGCTCTGCTTTATTCCCTGCATGACCCAGGTGTCATGGTCCAACACTAGGGAAGCACTTCGGATCTTGTGATGCAGCTTTGGGGTTCGGGCTCACAGCCCCCTGCCACCCGGAGCCATCTTCTGCCCCCATGTGCAGCAGACAGCAGATGTGTCGGAACATCCACCAACCAAGGCAGCCGGTAACAGCTGACCATGACTCACCAGCACACTCCTGCTCAATGAGCACTACACGTGCACGGGCTTGCACAGAGTGTCAACTACCTCCGTGCTATCTATGCCATTTTCCCTCTTCATTGCCCTTCTGCACAGATTCATTGCTCTAATATAAAAGCCTTCTCTGCCACTGTCAGAGCAGTCTCCCTTTATCTCCAATTCCACGACTCCCCTTTCTCCTTTCAAAACTTTGTATAAAGAACATCTCTTTTCTCCTTTTGTTGCATACATCTATGCCTGTTTCATCCCCTTTCCTTTGTGCCTTCCTGCATAACTGCGTTTTTCAGCTTTGTAAAGTATTTTTCAATATAGATAGCATAAAAATTGCTATCTAAAATGAAATAGCATTGTATCACAGCCCACACTTTTTTTCCCAGTAAAATACACAATTTGGACTGACTCAAGTTGTGATGTGTATGCAGGTAAAGCAAATTCTGAATTATTCAACACTTAAAAACACTGAAAAATCATTTACTTGTTACAAGCAATAAGATTTATGTTTTATGTCTCCCAATCAATAGCTAGTGTGTCCACACATAGCTGATTTATCCATACTGAAAATATAATTATAAGTCTAGTTTGCTCTGAACCACAGAGTCCTTTTGTAACAAGATTATTTAAATACGAATGGGGTTGGAAAATTGGTTTTAAATGGCTAATCTGTCTTGTCTTCAACTCCAGCTGCAGAATTTACTAACATCATAAACACAGGCTGAGTGAAAACCTAAGAGGTTTTCTGATTCTCCCTGCGATCTGTCTGTGCAGTCCTCATTAACATGGAAGTTGATAGGAGCTGTATGCAAGCTGGGAGAGGAGGATAATAAGCCTCGTAATCTCTATAAAGAGAAAGGGATTTTTACTGGTGACGTGTCATATATGCTGGTGTGCAAACGTCTGTCTTATTGGCAGCCCAATAAAGAATTTATGCACCCAGGTCTCTGATGCACTGCAGAACATCTCTCCCATATGGGTGGACAAAACTATACCCACAGGGCTGGAAACAACTTGTCAGAGGCACCACTTGCAATAGGGAGCATCAGACATTCATGGTGTCACTAAAACAAGTTTAACCTGGACAGAGTTACTCAGGGATTATTGACGGTCCGGCTGCCTTCCTGCTGCTCCTGCCAAATGTGGTCAGTGGCCCATGGCATGCAGCGGGGAAAGGCTGGGCCAGTGCCTGCTCCTCCAAGAGAGCACTGAAGTACCACCAGCTGGGAATACACCATGATTTTCTCTCTGGGTCATGCACATGGACTGGGAGAAAATGCAGATCAAATCTGACTTGGGTTTAGGAGAAATTAAGGACTGATAACTTGCCACTCACCCTGATATAGGAAACTACTGCCGTAAATCCTTCTTTGACAGACCATCCCACGAGCTCTGAAAAAAAGGAGGTATAATGCTGGGTTTAACTGTTAATTTTCTTCATACCAGTGTAACTGGTATGTGGGTCTGGTTTGGGTTTGTGTTGGAAACAATCTTGATAAGTGAAGGATGTTTTCATTCCTGCTGAGCAAAAAACATCACTGAACCAAAGCCAGCACAGATACAGATTCCCAAGTCTGGATCTACCGCTCTTGTGCCAGATTGGTACAGTGTACACTGCCACAGATTGTGACAGTGGCAGCTACCCTGGGGTGCTGCTTTCCCAGCCCTGTGAAATGGTCCACTACCTTAACTCAAGGGCAAGGGTTCTTTCCTAGGGGTGTGCAATGCAGAACTTCCCTTACAGCTATTCGAGAGCCAGATGTTTAGGACAAGCACCATGTTGTGTTTGTCCTCATTTCATCCAAGGCTCTGAAAAAACCTTTAACATTGAGCTGGACAGCACACTCCTATGTTTCTTCTTAGTAAGAAAAAACCCTAAGGAAAGGATAACTGCCAATAAAAGAGAAACACTGCATAATTTGAAATTATAATTCTATGCATGCTTCTGAAAGCCTCTTTGGCTTTCCTCTTTGTGCTCTGAATGGCTCTCTAGATCTAATTTAATTCAGTGAAGCAAATCCAAAAGCACCAGGGGAAAAAAAAAATCAACTTTTTCTTTAGTTAGAAGAAAAATTGTACAGAAGGAATTCTTGATCTTCATTAATTCAATGGGTAGACATACAAGCTCCTAAGTGTTAATGAGACTTGCCAGTTTAGGTGGACTAAAGTGTCTAATGAAATGTCAAATGAGCCCACTTTGGATTTACATTATCAGATATTTCCACCAGGAAAGTTTGGCAAAGCATCCTAACAAACCCTTCAAGCCCTCTGGGAAAATGGAGCAAATGGTTCTGTTACTGGCTCACTTGGTCAGTGTGACTCGTAAAAACCAAGGTGATGGGAAAATTATCCAAGTCCTTTGCTTCCTTTTCCACACCCAAATTCTATTTCATTTTTCCTCAGTTATGTAGAAAATTATCCTCTGTAGTCTATGGTGGTTTCCATTAGAAACATGTACAAAAATTATCTCTCCGGAAAGCAAGCATCCAGGTCTCCTGAGGCTTTGGAATTTGTGTTAGGATCTGCCCTGAATCAACTTCATGCCTGATCACTCTAGTAAAAGAAGAGAGTCCAAGTTGCTCATAAATCCTAATTCACTGTTAAATGCCTGCTAGGTTTGTTCTTATTCTCACGTGCGATATTAGGTACCAGATAAGAAACGTACCAGATAAGAAACTCACAAATTGCATCCTTAGGGCATTAAGATTTGTTATGGTAAATTGTATGTGTTGTCTTTTCAAGTTTCCCTTTAAGAAGAAAAATTTACAAAAGAAAAGTTTAAGTGTTTCCAGAAAGAAAGGGACTGAAAAGTTTGACATGTAATAAAAAATTAATTTGTCCTAATATAAAATTTTAACAAGCCGCATAATATTTTCAGGCAAAGAAGCACTTAAATGATACCAAATCTGTGAAAATATCTCAGTATTTCAGATTCCCAAGGGTGGAAGTCAAGATACAGATTAAATGATCACTATCTTCAGTCCAAAATGAAATTCCACTGTTTTTAAATACATATATATATGTGTGTGTGTGTGTGTATATATATATATTAAAAAAATATAAGTATTGGAGCAAAGACAGCCTAACATAAGTGACAGGTGAAGCACTTGACAACTTTATGACCATCTTAGGACCAAAGCTGCTTTTCTAAGGCAAGAAGGATTTCATTAGCTTTCCCTAAATCAAACCATGATAAAGCAGAGTGATGATACAATGGATTTTAGATGCACAGAAGTTCACCTCCCTGTACATGCATCTCCACCACTGCAACACACTCAGGGAAAAATTAAGCAGCCCTTCTCCCCTCTTCCTCCTGCACCCCAGCTCCCATCACTCACAGCCATTATGTTCTGGAAGCAAAATCTGCTTTTATGGCACAGCATTTAAACAAAGTATTAACGTAAGGAAAAGCACAAGTCTACTTGGTTACCCTTAACATACTCCCGTTTATTTTAATGAATAATCTGTTTCTTTTAACGCCACATATTCTCATGCTACCAGGGCTGTTGATCCACAGCACCACACAACATAGCATGGGGAGAATCCTACCATTTTTTACCCATTTACTAACAATTGACATTTTCTGTACAAAAGGAAGGTTTGTAAACTCTTCCATCCACACCTCTGGTGCCACTGCTGCCCCATACACTCCTACCAACAGTACCTGGCACAGCCACACACTGAACTTGTGACACAGCAATGGCCAAGTCTGCATTCATGTATTAGAAAAAGCCCTGATCACTTGTAGTGGGTTTCCTAAATCATCCCACAACCCATGCTGCAGCTCCAGCCTTCTCCAGCTGAGGAGCAATTTACCACCCATCTTCCTCAGCATGATCTCTTGTGTTCTGGCCAAGCATGTATAAGACACAGAATTAATTTTCATCTTTCCTGGAGAAAGCACGGAGGTGATTAGCCCCATTTACCCTGGTGTGCCTGAATCAGAGCCAACCAGGCACAGAAGCACACAGGTCATTTTACGTGCCCTGATCATCCTCATAGTCTGAAAAACAATGTCTTCCTGAGGGCCTAAACTTGTATTACACAGACAGCCGGTGACATAACCCACTTAGATCAAAACACCCTGTGCATCGCTCAGGTCTGCTCTCTCACCACTGCAGCACTCCTCGGACGTGAAACCAGAGCTGCTTCTCCAAATGCCAACACGAGCCTAAAGCAGAGAGCTCTGGGGCCCGAGGCAGCGCCAGTTCAGACCTACCCAGACGGTGTCGTCCTGTCTGTACTGCTTCCAGTTGCGGCCGGTGTCGCTGAACATCAGCGCGTAGCTCGTCACCCAGTCCGAGCTCCCGTACCTGCCCTGCGTGGCCACCGCCACGATCTCCACTCTGTCTCCCAGATCAACCTGGAGCCACTGCTGCTCGTTGGACTCCAGAGGGGACCAGCCACCGGCTCCTGAAAGATTGGATGAAGAGAATTCAGATGACAATGACAGCACAAAAAATTATGCTTTATAAAGAACCATTAAATTATTTCAGGTCATCACAGAGGACTCTACTTGAGCATGCAGGTGTTTTTTCATATTTTAGTATTAGTATAAATACTACATGAGGTGTGCTTCCATCAGATTATCTCTATTAACCTAAGCTCACAAAGAATTTCAAATTTCTAAGACATTTTAAGGAAATTCATACTTTTTCAGCTGCACAAACACCAATGAGGTTGGCACATCCTCAATCACAAAAAAAGAAAAATCATTTATTCCCTTTGTGCAATTCTGGGAATGTGGACTTGTAACTTGCAGTTTTCTTTGATATTTTCCTTTTTGCTATGTTCTGAAAGAAATGCAAAATGTTAGTTATCTGTATTTGAGCCCTATTAAGTATTTGAAAGGATGGTTTAATTACAGCTCGTAAATGCATTTCAGATAATTAGTTGTAAAGCTAGAAACCATTTGATTGAACAACTGAAAGGACTGCCTTCACAGTAGAAAATAGGCTGTCTCTGACATGAGCTTTTAATTCATGTTTGTCCTTTAAAAGTAAAGATTTGTTCTATCCCTTGAATTCCCTTGGAGGTTAAACGGGCCTCTGTTAACACTAAGCCAATGAAAAAGAACTGCAACCACTGCTTGCATTTTATCACTTTGCTCACTACAATAAATGGGACCTTATGGTTAAAAATCCAATCATTCCAGACTGGAATATATTATTTTATGGTCTCCTGCTTTCTTTTACACCCTAAAATTATAGGCTATGTTTATTTTCCTTTACCTTGTTTCTCCTTGCACACATTTACTCTCTGCATACACCCAGTGTTCAATTCAGCCTCATCATTAAGCAACCAGTGCAGCTATGAAGAACACAGAACGCATCAACCAAGTAGCCAAGACAGCAAATTTTGAGGCTGCCACTGCTTTCTGCAATGCCTTTTTGTTTTGTCATTATTAATAAAGTTTGAAAAACCATTCCAGTATGACTACAGTGAACACAATCACATTGGGAATAAAATTTAACTGATCTGTCTCAAAGCTGCTCCATGAAAAGTTCATTGAAGTGAACAGAGTTGAAAGATTAATAAATGTGGTTTCTATCAATGAACTCACTTTCAGTAACTCTGCACTTCTAAAAACATCTTGTTCTTCCTGGACGGCATTGTACTTTCCAACTCATAACTGAAATCCCTTTGTCTAAGTGTAGGTGTTAGAATTGTCATTATTTACAATTTATTAATATAGGATTTATCTGAACTCCTGAAGCAGAACTGTATCTATTCCATACCTGAAATTGAGTATTGTTCCTGCTCCCCTGGATGACTCAGCCTTCATTCCTCTACAAGAACTCTCCAGGGAAAATAGTTTGCAACCAAACCAATGCATACTGCTTCTTAGTGCCATGATTTACCCTTTTCAATCACAATAGAAGTCTTCATCATCACTGATATTTTACCTGCCTTAAATAGAATACTCTCTCCTATGAGCATGCCATGAAACACCTAATGGGAATACTAGGAATTTCATCACTGATTTCTTCTTTGACTACTTCTTTTAACTCCATGACTATATATCTTATATAAGACTATAACAATACTTCCTATTAAAAGTCCTAACAGGGTTACCTCTCACACCACCCTTCTTTCATTTTGATATTTTAAGTGTCATATAGAAAGTATGTTGTCTGCCTTTAAGATACAAACTATATAGCTGTATTCAAAGACAACAAACTACAGATTTCTCCTACACGTAACTGCGACTAGTGCACACAGGAGACAAGGGCAAACTTCCCTTGGATTGTAATATCCAGTATCTAAAATTGACTCCGAACACAATAGTTGCTGCCTTTTTTTTTTACCCCCAGTTTTATTCCAGGAACTGATACAATATAAAAATCTGCTTCAGAAGTTCTGGCAAAGTTGTTCCATTCATGACTCAAAAGAGTCTATTCTAGATGTTTTCAGCACATATTAAAAGAAGCTTGGCATTTTTCATCTGTCCTTCATTCAACATAGAGAACGACAACTAGATGAAGGAAAATAACTTATAATAAAAGTATCTGGTGAGTTTTCCATTAAAAAACACAAAAACTTTGCTTTCTGTGTTCTAGTTTATGCATAAATTCTTAAGCCAAGCCTGTCAGCACAGATGCTCCCTAGTAGTATGTCAAACATCATAGCTAAATATCTACTTTATGCTTTATCCCTTCTGCTGCTAGAAGTGGCAGGGATGTGGTATGTTTTTGTGAAAAACAGAAATGTTTGGCTTTACCGTGCACCACTATTTTCCAGCTTGAGCACAACACCACAGGCTTATAATTCTGAAGTCAAACAAATGATACACATTGAATAGAAATTTGGGAGATCTGTGCTGAGCTTGAGCCCTAAAACCATAGATTGCATGGTGTCTCTGAACTGCGTCTCTCTTTACATGAGCACATTTTTCTACTGGGAATGTCACTCTTTAGATGCAAGCACTGCAGACACAGCACTGAAGCCTGCTCATAGCATCACTCTCCAAGGCTGCTCTTGCAGGAAAGGTATCAGCTACAGGCCATGTCTTTACAGAACAGCAGCTGCTCCATATTTTTTCCTGTGGAAAAGAAAGCCCACTGTGTCTCCCACTTCCAAACCTTCCACCATTACCATTTCCCACAGGCGGACAGTAATTCTGCTGCTAGTAAGAATGGCAGCTAAAATCCCTGCACCAGCAAAGCTGCATTGGCTGCACGACCCAGGGCAGAGCTGATGCTTTTCCCACTGGGCCTCTCTCACTTCTGCTAATAAAGTAAACACGTAGCTTCTGCTTGCTTTTGTGGTTATCCCAAATCCTCACCAAATACTGCTATGAGTGCCAAAAATCAATAAATGTTTTTTTTCCTCCATGTTTACTCTCTTATACAGAGCCAGTGGTGCAAGGGATACTGGCATTTTTTCTAGCACAGTCTGTGTCTGCACAATTCTTTTATGCACATCATTGCTGACAGTTTGTCAACAATCCATCCTGGGCTTTTCTTAGTAAGTAGCAAAAAAGCACAACCAAAGCAGAACAACTGTTTAGAGCCCTTTGCTTCTCCGCCTACCCTGATGCTTGCCCTGGGAACTGTTTGCCAGCACAGGCCCAAGATAAAGGACAAGAAGGCTCTACAAGGCAACAACACGGGCTACTGAACACACAACTTACAGGACATCAACTCCTCTGAACAGATACAAGCATACCCCAACATCTTTTTCCTGCAATTGGGCACCAAGATATTGAAGAGGACCATGCAACTTTGATTAAGTGTGGCATAAACACAAACCAGACAAAAAATTTGGCTTTGATTACGCCCATTAGATCCTCACACCTGTTTTAGGTAACTGGAAAGTACTAAGGTGCTAAGATGGCACATTGTCTCACACAAAAACAAGCGAGACAGGATGCTCAGTATTTCCCCTTTCTGCCCACCAGATTCCCACTGGCATCAACAGGATTCTGCACATTGTGCTACACCATCATTCCTCACAACTCACACATTTCACATCTTCTGTGGATCATTTCAAAGGGGGCATTCAACATGGTAGAAAATGCCCCAGGGGAAAGACAGTACCACAGGAATCTGATATATCGTTCATATTCTCCATGGTAACGAATCATAATGTTAGAAATATGTGGAGAGCAAGGATCTGATAGTTTCTCAGTTGGAGACCCATATGATTCCAAGAAATACGATCAAATACTTCTGTTTCTTTTTCAGACTGTTTGTACATTTTGCCATAGTTGTTTCAAAAATTGCATTTAAGCCCAGCGTTACGCAGTCTATGCTTTTTTGATGTTCTCCAGGGCTGCTCAGGATGCCCATACTTATTTGTAGTTCATTATTACAAAGCAAAGGGAATTATTATTTCCACCCTATATGCCTTAGAAACAGCTCAAATGGCTTTGTATAGCATTAAAAACTCCTGGACTTCCCGCTGCAACTAAGTGCTTCCCTGCTGCAGAACTTTACTTTAATGCCCAGATCAAACACTTTCTGGCCATAAAACAAATTCCTTTTGACACGATATATGCTCTATATTCTCATACATAATTGCCTATACTGACTACTCAGGCTGAGAGCTAATAAGAACTGAAAAATCTTCGGTGATACAGTCATATTGTAGTAATTTTCTTATTATGTTTCATTATTTATTTACTGTATACAAAAAAAACCTGATAAATCCCTCTCATGGGGAAATAATATATTTCATACCTCAGAATCATATTTATCAGAATTATACTAGCTCTTTAGCATTACCAGTACAGATTTATCAGCATTTTAATTGAGTGCTTTCAGCTGTTCACACAAAGCTTTACTCATGGGTACTTTGTGTGGTTTTTTTTTTAAAATGGCACATTCCACTACTGCAGGCCTTTTTTTTTTTTTCAAACAGCCTTTTACTTATTGTTATCTATTACTGAATCAACTTGATGAATTAGAACTTTCTGTCAATAAAGGACGGGGTTGTGCTTTATAAATTCATCTTCACTTGTTGCATTCATGTTTACATTAACAAATATATTGATCTGGCTTTCTACCCGGAGGTTCTGTTCCTTGCAGCATTTTCTTATCAATTACAAGCAAAGCTAAGCCAACTCATCAAAACATTCAACATTATCAGAAAGCTACAGCCCAGTCCTTGTAAGGATTTCCTGTCAAGATATCTACTATTTCCATTCACGTGCCATTCAAAGAAAGTTTCTACAGCCACCATGTACCACTGCTTGCTCCTCCAACCCAAGGTCAGGTGCTGCTCTGGCCCGAATAGACTTCCTTTTGTACACAGTAGCTGGTATGGGGCTAATTGTGCTGGAAACAACATTGATCATAGAGAGATGTTTTTTATTGCTGAGAACTGCTTACACAAAGCCCAAGGCCTATTATGCTCCTCACATCACACCACTAGTGAGGAGGGTGGGGGAAGCAAAATTTGGGACTGGACATAGCCAGGACAGCTGACTCCAACTGACCACAGGGATATCCCATTGCACATGGCATCATGCTCAGCATTTGAAGCTGGGGGATGGAGGAGGAGGAAAAGGGGGATGTTCAGAGGGATGGTTTCCCAAGTCACCATTATGTGTGACAGAGCTGTGTTCTTCAGGGGATGGCTGAACCCCTGCCTGCCCAAGGGAAGTAGTGAATGAACTCCTGCTTATTGTTCGCTTGCACATGAAGGTTTGTTTTACCTATTAAGCTGTCTTTGTCTCAACCCATGAGTTTTACTCTTGTGATTCTCTCCCCCATCCCACCAAGGGGAGTGAGTGGCTGTGAAGGGCTGAGTTGCTGGGGTTTGTCCATGACATGTGCCCAACGTGGGCCTAGAAGGGCTCGAGATAATTATTGATTTGATTGGAATGTACTAGATTGAGTTTACAGCTGTTACTGCTGGTTAGCTGTTAATCAGCAGCTTCTGTATTTGCCATGGGGCTTGCTTCCCTTGCTGTTTATTAGAGTCTACTGCTCATTAGTAGCTACTTTTTGCTTTTGCTGCTTGCTGTACTGCTTACCATCTGACTCTGCTGGGCCTGGGAATATTTGGGTAACAGCAGTGGCCATGCTCCAGGGCTGGCAAATGGCCAGGGCATCTCTGCTGCTGCTGTGCTGGTGCACTGGGCAGGCTGGCACTCCAGTGTGAACTCAAGCCAAAGGGGCTGTGACCTGTGGACAAGTCCCTGTGGCAAAAGAATAACCCAGGTGTCTGTGGCTGTGAATAAGCCCATGCCAGAGCACGTACATCTCGAAGAGCCTGTGGCTGTGGTCACATCTGTACCACAGCTGGTACCTCTGAAAGGACTGTGGCCCAAGGGTAAGGTCGCACTGGAGGAGATACTCCCTGAAGCACCGTGGCTGTGCATGAGGCCATGCTGGAGCATTATTTCAAAGTGTGGAGCAGTGGCCAAGCCCATGACAGGGCAGGGACTGCAGCCATGGGGAAGGCAGGAGCAGGTTTACTTCTGAAAGGACTGTGGCTGTAGCTAAGGCCATGCTGGAGTGAGCAGCTGTGTGGAGCTTCATTGTTTTGGGGGTTAAACCACAGCAAGTCCCCATATGAACTCTGCCAGCACTACATCTGCACATTCCTACAAAAGTCCATGCAGCAAAACAATTAAACAAGGTAGGGTTTAACTTCTAGGTCCTGGTGTTGGCCTCAGCTCATCAGTTATCACATAAGCGTTCAAAACATGAAATGAAAGTTGCTGAAACAACTCCCTTAGACAGGGCTCAGTTTCAATACTCTGTCTCCTGTTCCCATGACTAGTGCTAAAATACACCATGGACCTTACCAATGTGATACTGGATTGCTGAAAACCTACAATATCTTATCCCTCACTACATGATAAAACTACTGTGGAACAGTTAAGTAAGAACTATTTCAATTTCTGACCTTAAGTTGAAAACACTGTCATAATTTCAAACATTATTAATATCTCTTTAAAATAGAGTACAGCCAGGGCTTGACTTGCAATACTGATTTTGAACCTCCTCCTCTTTTCTGCAGTAAAATTAACCATTAGAGCCATCTGCACAGTCACATAAGCATATCTATTCACCATCTCAGCCAGCAGCTGGAGACAAAGGCAGGGCAAACTCAAATATCATGCTCAATGTTTACAACTTTCTTTTGTTGAGCAGTTACCATACGACCTTTTACTTGCTAAGGAACTATGGTTCAAGAGTTCAAATATGATATTGTAACTCCCATCTAACACTTCTTTAATGGCCTAGCAACTCCTTATCATTAGTGCCAAGCACGTAAGAGAGAGCCCTTTACTGTCTTTCTATAGATTTATCAAATGGTGTTTGATTAAAACACATCTCAGGGATGTTTAAGAATGAAAATTCTGATTTATTTTCAATTAAAACCTTTATTCTAGTAGTGATCTTTCTAGTGTTTCCTAAAATGAAATTCATAAGTAATATGATAATACAGGGATTCCACATTTAGAGGCTCTACCTTGGAAATAAGATAAGAGCTGACAACCCAAATTTGCAACAGGATGTCAAATGATGCCCTAAATACTGCCAACTTCTCTTTTCTGGTATTAAGTTTCATACTAATAGTTCTACCTTGTATGTGAACTCATTATCTGGACCTCAAACAGTCTTGATGGCAAATGTTTGAAAAGCTGTTTTTCACATTCCCTGTTTCTGCATAGTTGTGTAATCATTGAATTACACTGGAATTTTATACCTAGTTGCTATTGTCTTTAACACCTCCATTTTAAACAGTGTCTCAAGCCTAATGACCTTTAAACTCTTAAAATATGGGAACTCATCTGAAGACTATCTCAACTTCCTTAACGATGTGTCTACAAGAGAAGTGGAGAGCTTCAAATTTAATAGAAGCTTTCTATAATAAAGGAGGAAATTGCTCCTACATAGTGCACTCTCAGGAGCATAAATTAATGGCTCAATTCAACTTGGCTCTGAATGCACTGCATACAAACAGCATAAAAAGTTATTTTTTGTAAAAGTGATTAAAATGAATAATTTAGGCATTTCATACTGCAACCTTACCATCTCGCCTGTTGAGTTTTGCAAAGCTGGGGCTGTGAGTACTGAAGAGCTCAGAGGAACTGGTAAGGGCAGCTGAAGGTAAGGGAGATACCAATGCATCATCACAATTATCTAAAAAGGAAAACAAAAAACAAAACATACAGAGGTCATCATATGAGCAACACATATCCAACTTGTGCTATCTCCAGGCGGTGCTTTTTGTACTTAGCAGACAGAGTGTGCAGATGGAGCACACTTGTGCTTGAATTCACATGTGAGAACTGAAATTAACCCTCCAGAATGTCCCAGTCTGGTGGGACAGCAACCACATGGGAGCTGCTATTAAGACACTGAATGCTTGAAAAACTGGAAAATGCTGTCCTTTCAGGGAATGAGATTTGACTGCCTACCCTGCAGCTAAAGAGGGTAATGACTCTTGTTGCAAAAGGCACTGGAAGAGGGCAGTAACGCCCTGGCAGACCACAGAGAACATCCCAGGTGTTCTGTGTCCAGTACAGTTTTTCCACAGAACAGGTATGTAATGCAGGAGTTACAACTTCACATTTCTGTTTAGAAGTGACACACAGGAACATGCCATGGGGGCTTCTGCAACACGTAAAAGTGTGTCCTCAGCGTCACAAGAGTCTCAGGCTGCACTAAGATCTCAAAACCTGAACATCTCCTTTATTTCTTCCTCAAGCTCACACAAATGTGCAGGGCCAAGTTAGTTTTGCTCACTCACATGAGCAGCCTCTACATTTCCCACCCCCTGCCTTTTTTTCACATCTGCTTCTGAGGACAGATGGGCTAGGCTAACACTCAAGTGGAATTTTTAAGCCCATAATGTTTGAACAGGGATGGAATTAAATAAAGTAAATTTTCTAATTACAATGCTGTCACATAAACACTCAAGAACATAATGCGGGGTTTCAGTAGGGAATAATAGTAATAATAATAATAATAAACCCCTCTCATTTTTAATTGAATCTCCCATGGAGCAAACACGGACCTAATTACTGGAAAAGGCCTGCAGGTCAGCAGGATCTTAGGCCACCACACTGTTCTTACACTCAGAGAGTAAATATGCAATTTGCAAGGATTGGGGGGGGAAAGAAGGGCTACAAAAGAAAAAGAATAAAAAGCAAGACTTGCTTTATAGTTATGAAAACAAATTTCGATTATTCCAAAGCTGAGTGATACCCTTTCCATATTGATTGAATGAAATACATTATTATATTAAAATATTTCATTACACTAAAATATTTTTCACCTCTTTCTGCAATGACTCTCTAAAACAACCCAGATACTTTTGCAATCAAAATCCAGCTCTATATGAAAGAAAATCAATGTAATCAATATAATTTATATCAGTGCATTGAATGATGGATCTCAAAAACCAAACTTCTGGACGAAACCCTTTCCATCTCTTTGATTCCCAAGAGCAAAAAAGCCTAGCAAGGTCTGTAAGATAGATAATTCAGGGACAAGTCTGCCACTGATGTTGTAGCCATGAGGATAATTAGCCAACAAAACAAGTATCATGGTCCTGAGCAGATTCCCTATGACTTCCACCCTTTGAATCTCAAGGAGAAATTCTGAAGGGTCGGTGGAGTGCCAGTGCCCTGGTACACCATGAGATCAGCCCATAACTGTTCTACCTGGACTTTAAAAAATTCCAAACAAAACAACTGTAAATTGCGGGTCTTAAATCCACCGTCACTTGTGACCTGTGATTTAAACAAAGACCAGAAAGTGTGAGTTCATGAGGGCACTAAATGCACACCAATTTCTGCGTGCTATAAAACCAGCACAGGAGTTGGGAACCTCTCAAAGGAAGGTTCAAAATCCTAGCAACAGATCTACAAGACTATTCAGCAATACTTAAAACATGAGGTTGGAAATAACTGAATGCAGAGATTTCACTTTAAACACTGTCTTGACTGCTAGCTCTCTTCAGCTCCCTGTGGTTTCTCCTGGGCCACGAGAGAACTCAGCACATCAATCAGCCTGTGATCCAGTTGTCCATCACTGTTCCCCAAAGGTAGGACTGGATACCTATGGTACACCAAGTGCCTCAGCATCACAGCAAGAGGAAACCATTTCAGAGCAACACATTTAAGGTTTTCCTTGGATCTCTAGAGGCTCCAGGCTGAGAAGTGACAATTAGCTCCTGTAACTGTGAGAGGCTTTGTCTACGTTTCCATATCCTTTGCTTCTGCCCCAATGCACACTCATCTGTATCTCTGCTGCTACAGCACTGCAACATCATTTCCACACTAAATTCTTGGATCCTTATTTTGCTTTGGTCTAAAAAAGAAAGGGGGAAAAAAAAAAAAAAAAAAAAAAAAAAAAAAAACAAGTTGTCATAAAGAGATANTTAAAAAGAAAGATAGAACAGCTGTACTACAGCTAGTAAACGTTCCATGAATTAATATCTAACTATAAAAACATGTAAGTTTAAGGCTTCAGGATTTAGGACAGCTTTAAAAAATTGATGTTAGCTCTGAGAGCACCAGGACTAACAGAGCCCAACTTTCAACAGATAAGAGAGTAACGATTGATTGACTCAGAGTGCATGCAAGAATTTCCTCCAAGTGAAGATTATTTTTGAACAGATACTCTGACAAGGTGCAAGGTCACTCTGCTGCCCCTCCCTCAGTCAAAACTAACTTTGCACTGGAGATTGCACCAAGAGCTCTGCATGCACAGACCTACAATGCACAACATGGAACAGTTTTTACATGCCAAAAGAAATTCCAGAGTACAGCAAAGTGCTTGGGATGCACCAGTCAATTTGTACATGCACAACAATCCAGATCATTTGCAGAAGAGCTCTGATACATCCATTGTCAGAGACCCAAGATGTACACATTTGAGACTGATACCTCTTTGTGAAACTTAGCTGAAATAGGGTACAGAGTTCAAAAAGGGGGGATGTGCACATACACCAGGGGTCATGCCATTGGCCCTGCTTCCATGAGAAGCCAATACTGAAAAGCAAACAAACCGACCACCAAACATACACCTCTTGAGATTAAAAAACTCTCCAAAAAAGGATGTTATTATGTTTCCTTTTGTGACGGATGCAAACAAGAAAGAGATGAAAATTTTTTTGCTTATGGAAGATTAGAGAAGACCCATTGTGAAACCAAAAGCAAAACCAGCATATCTTGATTCTCATCATATAATCCCAGCACACACATTTCAAGAGGCTTCATATCCCCCACTTGATGTGACAGAAGAGAAAAACATTATTTCAGGTGCTCCCAAATTTACAGCTCCGTACTTATAGCTCCTGACCTACTGCTCCATTTGCTTTGGAAGTTTGCCTGTCAGAACAGGAACTTTGCTTCTCGGAGTTAACTGCATTATACGCCTATTAAAATAATTGGTTTTAAGAACTAATAATTCTACACTACAGAACCATTTAAAACATCTGGACACTCACAGAAGTGCATTTACTAGCCAGTTATTCAGTTGTTCTCTCCTATGTTTTCCTTGAGAAGATAATTAGCAAATAAATAATGAAAAGTAGGGTCTAATTGTACCTATAAGCCAACTTTTTTATGCAAACCACACATCACAGATATTGACTTACATTTGAGAAAAGGGTGCTGACCTTGAATATGCCAACTTCTGAAAAACAAGCAATTACTGACAGCATTTACAGTGTCATTTGTATTACTAGAACTTTCATATGCAATCTTGCTTCTGAAATGAAGACAAATATTCACCTATATCAACCAGAATCTTCTGATTTTTATTCACTAACGATTTTTGGAAAATAATGATAAAATTAACAAAAACAAAAGGAGAAATTAATGTATTATCTTTTTTTCATTTTCATACTATTAAGTTGTTTTATTGATTGGTTTTGATTCCTTCTTGTACATTTAATAACACTCCAAATAAATACAAGGAAATATCTTCCCCATGTATTTTAATTTTTCTATGCAATGCTTTGGACAATCCCACAAATAGAAATGTTATCAGTTCAAAAGCATTCAAGTGAGATTTAGACATTAACTCTTAGGGTTCTTTGAAGCATCCCAGATAATACCAGCTTTAGTTAGTAGTATACAAAACAGAATTTCAGAGAAGGCCTTTTGCCCAAATACCTGATTAAGCTCTGTATGTTGTAAAGGCCTTCAACATCCATGACACGTATGAAAAAATAAATGAAAAATATGAATCCAAGTCCTAGAGAGACAGAATGCCCCTGAAGAAAAGGTTTCTCAAATACAGATAACGTATTACCACAACACAGTCTGCACAGAAGTCAGACTAACTTCACTAGTTCTTCCAGTACACATTTCACACTGGTGTTGGTAGGCATGGCATGATCCAGCTTACAATCTTCTTCAAGGCTGAGACAGCCTTCATCAGCAGCAATTGGTACAAAGGTAGAAAATTTCTGATTAGTGGGCACTGGAGATATTTAGAAAATTACAAACCCCTGAAACCCATCATGGTCACACTAATGTTTCTTAGAGCAGGTCCTTTGAAGAGGATCAATCCCTGGAACACAGGCAGGGTCGTTAGCAGCCACAACCAAGATGTGTTAACAAACCTGTCCTGCTCCTATTTCCCTGGTTCACCTGAAGAGTCAGTGGGACAAAACACATTGATTTCCACTTGTGAGGGCCATCCAGAAAGGTCACTAACATTTCCTGAACAAAAGCTTTGATAAAGAGAACACCATCAGTGAAACATCTCCAGTCCCTGGGCTCCACAGTTTTTCCAGATATCAGCCTCTAACTGCTGTACCCTCAGCAGGACAATTGTGCAGAAAATACTTTACTGCAAAGTTTGCATTTTTTTTAATGTGGTAGCACATTGTTTGTCAAGATCTCCTACCATTATAATAAGTAATTACTTATACTGGTACTTACACCAACAACCTCATATCACCATCAATGCAAAGCTGAAAAGCCACAGTAAGACTCAGATCTATGCTGAAGCTACTCTATTAGCAACCAAAACCATTACAAAATAATTATAAATACCATGACAGCAGCACTCAGAGTAGAAACATAGGACTGGTGTCACCCAACGATGCAACTGAGGGAAGGGTGAGGGACAGGACATAGCACGAAAACTATTAACAGAGCCAAAACTGCCTCCTCTGCAAAATACAAAAATGTAAGATGGAACAGGAGAGAATTATAATCCAGACTCTGGTATGGTTAGGTCCCAGGATGGAGTCAAAAAGACAAATTCAGAAGAGGGTAACTGTCATGCCGTCTGCTCTATCCCATGGTAATAAAAACATTTTAAGGGAAGGTGCCTTCTGTAGGTGCTCTGCTTCAAGAGCACAGGGCCTGGCACATCACCAAAGAACTCCTCCATAGACACTGCTCATACATCACTGCTGAAGCCGATACAAGAGGTGCAGTGAGGGCAGGAGTGCTTGTGACCACCTGTGCAAACCCCTGCCTGAACCACAGTCCCTGAACTTCAGAGGGAGTTTAACAAAGGCTTCACAGAACCACAGACCTTTTGCACACTGATAGATATTTAAATAGAGATATGTCCATTTTATGGTAAACATGAAGGAGATTTCAGGGTAAAACAGAGGCCTTATAGCTTAGTCTTAAGAGGTCTCACTTGGAAATTGAAGGTATATTATTTCAGTGAAACTTTTGTTGCCAAGATATAATATTATTCATTATTAAAATACCGTCAGAGTTACAGATGGTACTGAAGTTAAATTGTGTGCATCATTTTGATTGCAATGGTAAATTGTCTCTGTACTAAAATTTGAAGTTGAAAAGATTCGCTGGTATTTATAGGCTAGATAAAATCCCTCTTAGCATTATCCACTTAATGCCATACTTGGTTTTAAAGATGTAAACCACGCGTTTTGTACCATGACTATTTACAGTCCTCAGGAGTGACCACTGATGCCCTTCACTTCATCTGTTTTTCTCCTGCCTTCCGTAGGTACAATTCTCCTTTGAAAAGGCAAAAAAACCCCCATACTGGGCTTACTGTGGAAATTAACCTTCACCTTTATAGCCCAAAGAGATATATGTGCATGGGAGAAGGAGGAGTAAAAAAAACACACGCACAAAAGACACAGAAAAGTGCAGTAACATGGGAGTATGGCTACAGATTTGAAAGAGATTGTGAGATTAGTTCTGTATCAACAGTCCCTACAAAAAGCATCTCACGGGAACTACCACCTACAACTAGATTCTGCTACCAATTTAACAACCTTAGTAAATGATGCTTGAAAACATGACAGGAAAAAATAAAATAAACCCCAAACAACCTGTTTTTCTGCAGAAAGAAATTCCTTCTTTTTTCCTTTTTTTTCTAGAGACTGGCTACATGTACATGCACAGCTGTGAACTCCATCTGTTAGCTGAAATGCATGACATATTTTTCAAGATATAAGACACTAGAGAAAGTACTTAACAACACAACGTTCCTTTTTCTTTTCTTGCTATGCTGCAAATAAACGTCAATAGTTAAGCTAATCATGAGCTCTTCCTAGGCAACTGTAAATTACATAAGTGTTCTTTCATATGCCTGTAAAGACATAAAAGTATTACTCAATCAGTGCATTTGCAGAGTATCTTTTACAATACAGTGTACACGTATAACCTTGTCTCACAAAAAGTGGTCAAGTCTGATTTTGAATGACTCAAGGGGCTCTCATAAAACTGATTCAATACTGGGTCTTATTTTTTTACTGAAACAAGCATGTCTGCCATGTAACTCCTACTCACAATAATGAAGTAGAATTGCATTTGAGGAACAGAGCGACCACAGGATACTTGGGCTCAAAATACGAGTTTCAAATAACCATCAGTGCAGTTCCAGTAAACTAATATGCAGAAGCAATTCTTGTTTTGAGAGGACGAAAGAACAACAGACTAAGCCAATTACCAACAAAATATAGTTAAAGAAGAATGATCTGAAGTTAAAGGAAGAAGTGTTCTCCGATTTCAGCTCTTGTCATAGCCCATGTCACTTAGGTGAATCATGTCTGCAGCTACAAAATGAAGGTACCATCACTTTATCTTATATTACACACTTTTCATTAGATCAAAGTCTCTTTGTCAGACAGGAATGAGGTGTTGTAAATGAACAGCAAATCCATCACAGAAATCAATTTTGACACACAAAAATTACTGAAATTGGTCTATATGAAAAACAAAAAAAAAGGACCACAACAAAAGGATGTGCTGACTCAGCCTTCCAACATTTATATTTCAATGAACAACCCACAAAAGCATATTATTGTCCAAAGCCACGATTTCCTCTCAGCAGGTGTAACAGCAGTTGCCAGAGATTCTTACTACTTTCTTCTCAGAATACAATGCTTCTTGTGCCTATTTGCCTCTCCTTTCCACATTTCTGATATCCTGTTAATGTAGGAGTGCTTTGATCTTTGACCTGAGAGCAGAAACCTACAAAGCTGACACAACAGATGGAGCAAGCTTTATACCTGAAATTTGCCCTTTTGACATTTAACACACTTTAGGGAAGAGACAGTATAAATCCCCTCACACCATGGTAGGGAAATGTATCCTGGGATTACCTTTCTGTAAAGGAAAACACAGGCAAGTGACTTTGTCAGCACAGGGCAGTTTTTGCTACATTATGAAAAAAAAATCTAAGGACACAGAAGCCCTTTTCTCTGGCTACACAGCATCACATAAACACAAGCACTCTTTTTATCCTGGATAGATGAGACTTGTTACTCATGCATTTCAAACAAAGTCTGAAAGTTTATATATACCAAAGATCAAGACTGTCTTTTAACATTTCAGAAGTTTTAGTGGCACTCACAAAAAGAGAAACTTGGTGCCTTTCAAAAGCATCAGACTTTGCTACAAGCATGCTCTGTTCACCAGAGGCCATCACTGAAGGAGTTCAGGGCTCCATCAATTAAGCCATGGATTCTAAAAAGCAGAACAGCATTTGCCTTAAGATAATAATACATACTATAATACAATTAAAACAACACAAAATTTGCAGGAAAAAAAAATGTTAATGTATGTACACCCATCAGCAAGGCTGCCACGATCATTATTAGAATAAAAACACACAAATTATCAGAGCCAGCTGGGACAGTTTTATAGACATTCACCAACAGAAAATGAAAATGCAGAGGTGGTATGGCAGATTTTCTGCTGATGTTACTCAGTGTTAAAACTGTTCAGGAATTCATTGGTGAAGCAGTTTTTCTAAGTTTTCCAAATACAATTTTTTAAATGGAATGCAAATACCTGTTTCACTGAGAATATTGTTTACTGAGGATAAACCCAAACAAACAAGCAGGAGAGAAATAACAAAAAATTTTGCACAAAAGCAGCAGCACATCGGTTATCGTGATGACTAGAACATGAAAACACATTAGGGAAACAAGTGATTTATTTGCAGGTGGGAGAAAATTACCATTTCAGATAACTAACACCACTAATAAAAAAAACTTACGCATTTTCTAGTAAAATTTGGAAAAAGAATACTTTCAATTATGTAAGTAGAGCCATTACATCTTCTACCACTTAATATTCAGCCAAATGAGACAGAAACCAATTCTGACTACTTAGAACCACATGATCATTAAGGTTGAAAAGGACCTCCAAGAGCATAGAGTTGAACCTTTGATGGAACACCACAACAAGCCAGAGCAGTTGCCGTGTCCAGTCATTTATTGAACGTTTCCAGGGATGGTGACTCCAGCACTTCCCTGGGCAGCCCATTCCAATGCTTAACCACCCTGTCAGCAAAGAAATTCTTCCTAATGTCCCTGAACCTCCCCTGGCACAGCCTGAGGCCATTTGCTCTTATCTTGTCACTGGTTTCCTGGCAGAGAGGCTGACCCCCACCTCTGGGGGCTTTCAGGTAGCTGTAGTTAGTGATAAGGTCTCCCCCAAATCATCTTTTCTCCAGGCTCTTCTCCCACCTCTCAGAGCTGACAAAACTTTCATACAGATGGGCATTGATGCTATTCCCTACACTGTGAGTCACCTTGAGATTTAGTGTGCTTGTGGCAGCACTGCTGCAAACTTCAGTGGAGCATCTCAACACCAACTGCTTATCACCATCACACCTGCGACCATGGACACCTAAGATCAGACCTGCAAGTGAAGACTGCTGCCCTTGTAGAGATGCACAGTGTTAGCTGGGGTACCTTAGAGAAGAAAAACAAGAATCCAATTACCATCATAGGCTTCCTTTTGGGGACTCACACTGTTTTCATTAATTCATGGATGAATGCAAGAAGGAAAACTAAGGAAGAATCAGCCTTTTATAAGTTCTTGTCTTGTCCTGCTTCCCCAGAACAGTACCATGGTACACATACTCCCAGTTTCTTTCAAGCCATACAGTTTACCCCCACCTTGGAGCAAGACCCAGGAGTATCTGCATGAGTGTGATGCCTCATTCCCATTCTCTCTCTTTTTAACCCAACCACTATTTCCAAAGAGCAGTGAGGCAGGATAACATCCATCACGTGGGAAACTCAATCAGGCCTCAGCTTTCACCTTCCTAGAGACAATTTTTCTGCTCTGGTTCCTATGGACCTCTATGGAAAAGGGCTCGTTTATACAGGTAGACCTTGCAAAGACTTTCAGACAATGCCATAACTTTGTCTGGTAAGGTTATATTGTGCACATCTAAATTTAGAGCTGCTATCTGTAAGCAAACAACAGAGGCAGATTGTGGAATGCTGATGAATTTCACAGGCATGCCCAGCTAACAATGCACAGCAATTTAAAAGCCATCAATAACCAAGAGGTTGTCCCCTGAATTTTCAAATCAATCAAGATAAAATGAATTCAGTTTTTATTTTCCCTTTGAATCTTTGGTGAACTCATGGATAAAACTGATTAAAGGGGAAAGAATACACAGCATGGGATTCACTAAATGTGTTCTGTTTGGAGGGGTTCACTAAATGTTTTGAGTTTGGAAGAGAATGTCTTCAAATTGCGTAACATGCAGGATGGCACACTGAAAACCAATTATAACTGAGAATTTCAGTGCATCCCGCAAGGCTGAGAGAATGTTCAATTTGCAGGCTGTGAGCGAGGATTAACAGAGATGAAGGGAGCAGTAAGTGCCCATGTACCATTGCATTTAAATGTAATGTCATTTCAAGGGATGATAAGTAATCATTTCATGTCTCAATAACCTCCAACAAAAATGCCTTATTTAGCCCCAAAACACCAATTTTTAAGACTCTTCTATGCAAGTTAATGGTTTAGATAAGGGACAGGATTGAAAAAAGTTCAAAATTCCCATTCTAAAGCAAGGTGAATGCAGCTTTGATGTCAATTTAAAGATGAAAATTTTCTTCCAGGCATTTCTTAGGGCAGTGTGTTCTTTCTTCATCAGTCACAGTGGCATTTTTAGTGCCACAGAAGAAAAAAACCATACAGATCTTAGATTTAACATGACAGCAAACAAGAAAGCCTGTTTATACACAAACTTTTCTAATTACCCATGATTATTTTGAGAATCAGTATTTGAGACTCTGTTGATGCTACAGTCGTCATTACAACCTTAGGCTCTAATCCCATGCTCTGAACAGGACTCACGGCACTGCACGACCACAGTCCTCAGCCTTTGTATCACTGTAATTCTGGCCACAACTCAGACCCACTTCAGCATCTCTGTCATTGTATTTTCTTTGAAGCGGAAGGGATTTCCTAACCCTCAGCAAAATGTATCTGCTAACTATCATGATAATTTGAACCCATTTGGTGTTTTCTGCATTATTTTCAGGGACAGACAGTAACTCCTGGATTTAACACAGAACACTGGACGTGAAGGAGAACACTCTCATAACCTATGTGAATACAGAGTAAGAGAAAAAGAAGGGAAAAGGACATAACTAGAACAAGCAGGACTGTCCACATAAGGGTGATGCAAAACTTGTCCTGCAGCAAGTTCACATATATTAATAACAGAATTAACAAATACAGTTATAAAATACACTAAGGATTGCAGTGCAGTATTTCTTTCACATGGGAGTAAACAGAACCAGGCATTCTTTATTTTAAAAAACACAGTGAAAATTCAAGCAACTAAAAAACCAAAACAGTGAAATTCAACAAGATGGCAGTTCTGATTTAAAGTACTGATTAATGTATCAGTTTGAATGCCAGCAAAACTCCAGCAGTCAGCTACCTTTTGTTTTGTCTAAAGAGGCCATTTTTCATCCAACAAGGAAAAAGGTTCACTTTCTATCAGTAGTCCTCCTTGTAAGAGAGTAAACAAAAAAATGTAGAAGTCTCAATTAAAGAAATATAAAATCAAACCAACCAAACTCCTATGTTTCATTGTCCCTTCTCACAAACAATATACAAACCTGAACCATCTTTGCAAAGTTACCGTAAGAAATCTTTGTAGATACACTTGTCAGATATGGAACAATTTGAGTAATAATTTGATAACTTTATTTTCAGATATGGCAAACACAACTCACCCCTGCTCCCTAGCTGCACGTCATTTTGTTTAGACAGATCCAACTCCCTCAATACTGAATGACTAGCTCAAATGCTTTCACATATAATTATGGCTCGATCCAGACATAATTTCTTGAAAACAAAGCAACTGTATATATTAGGGTAGTAATCTTTTAAACAATAGAGGAAAGCTCAGCTGTGTATTTTCTTACTCACTTTAAATAAAATTCCAATCCTGCTTGGATTTCTGCTGGTTCACATCCCATTTTAATACACAAACACCCACAGGTTTTATCTGTTCAACAAAGCAATTAATAAAGTGTGACTCAGGCCATTAAAGGTTTGTTTCATGCCCCTCTCAATCCCTTGAGATAAATAGAAATTGATGTTTATTTTGAGCCTTTTGAAATCAGAATAATTTCTGCAAAGTCCTGCAGCCCTGAAACTAAAATCTAATTACCTGCAAGTGTCTGCAGATATAAGTATACATTCAAACTCACTCTTCTATGTGGCAAGCTTTTTAAAGATCAAAGAGCTACCTCTAGCCTTGAGGCTCCTTATTTGAAAATGCACCTTAACATTCAACGGTGTCACATTCCAAAGCCCTACACATTGCTTTGAAAACAGTGGTGGAAACAGCTTTTCCTGCTGCTAGCACTAATCAAAGGGACAGGAATATGCTCTCAGAAGATCCATGGCCAATGTCTCCAACACGAGAAATGCAAGGCCTGGTTCTCTCACAGGCAGTTACTTGCAGCATCCTGACTCAGAACATCAGCCCAATAAAAATGTGAAAGAGGTCTTTTCCCTTCAATTTTGCCCTGGAGGAGCCAACAAGCAGATCTTACCGCTTTCCTTCCTTCAAAGAGGATCACTCATGAAACTCAGAATCAAAGAGTGGATGAGGTTGGGAGGGAGCCCAGGAGCTCACACAGGGTTCCCTACAGCACCTTGCCCAAGACCAGGTTCAGACCCACATTTGTCTTAGCAAGGCTCTTCCCTAATCCCTAGGGGCAGTGAAACAAGCTTGAGTTTGTAGATTCATTAAGCCTATCCTTTAATACAAAAAAACGTGGCACTGGGGAATAACAAAGCTCTTGTGGTGTCCTGATGGGCTTTAGCTTAGCGAAACTCTATGACAACCTTCCTTCTGTGTCCTACTGAGCTGAACAGAATCAGGTGAACTTCAGAAAAATTATTTTTCCAGGATACAAGAAAAACTTTAATACGATAATAATCTCTAAATTTGTGTTTATATGATAATGCAGAGCATTAAAGAGATGATTGTGTGGAATTCATCACATTTTTGAGGAAGAATTAAGGAAGGCTGATAATCTTCTTTTCGTCTGTATTATTCCTATTTGTTTTCTTTTTTCTTGAAATAGAAACCAGTTCCAAACTAACATGCTACATTGTTGCTTATATTTAGGTGTTTATTTCTGTAGGTTTGTTCATTGGAAAGGCACACCTAAAACATGGAAAGATTCAGGGATATGATTAAATAATGGCACGGGAGGGAGGCACATATTTGCTTTTTAACCTCAGGATGTTTCAAATTGTGTAAACAAGGAAAACAAACATGTCAGAATGTTAATTCTCAGGCATATCCTTTGTTACATTTATTATTACCTGAGTGAATCCTGGGTTACCCAAACAATGCTGAGGTTGGACAATGTTATTAGAACCACATAAGCCATCACACTGGCTTCTGCTACTGTTGCACTTGCTCCTTTCATCTACATGGGTAATACTGGGAATAATGAGGGAAAAGTGTAGAAGCCCCTCCCAGCAGACCCATGAAGCTCCTGACGACCAGTCCCTGTCACTCACTCGTCCCTGGAAGGTTAAGTGGATTTTGATGAAGCCATCAGCTTTAGCTGCAAAGAGCTTGAGCCAATGCCAAATGAGGTCAAAGGGATTTTTTTTCCCTCCATTAGCTTCAATGAGCTCTGAATAAAACCCAGTGGGCTCCAGTGTGCCTACTAATTGTTAAGGGAATTAGAATTCCAGTAAATCATTACAACTATGGTCACTTGAAACCAGAATGACAAAGGGAAATTACATGATCCCCTGCATATCTCTGTGCAAACCACTAAATTCATGTTAAAACCATGATAATGTAGCAGAATTTAGGAATACCACCTCAGACAGTGCAAACCAACACCTACTACACCAGGTTAATTCCTGTCCCCTTGAATTCCAGAGCAGTAATGCCTCATGAACTCAAGTGACTATTTATGTATCCACATCAAACCCCCTAAATAGCCTCTCATACTCTCAAAGGTAACCTACTTTTCACAAAAAGATTTTGAAAATTCGTGTCAATTGGTACAAAGCAGAGATTCAAAGGCCGTGGGACTACATGATTTATGAACAGAAAGTGTCAAGTGCAAAAGTTTTATACAGATATATATTTAATATATACTAGTATATGACACATATATACACAATATATTATTTTTTTAAATAAAGTTAGGCCAATTTGTTAATCAAATTCACACCACAGTGACACACAAGCTGCTGCCATTCAAATTTCACACTGAACCATTCTTGAAACGTTGGAGACCAAAATGATGCTATGCAGCCTTTATTTAGCTATTGCCTGGGGGACGCTTATAGCATTTTGTCATTGCCCTGGCTAATGCTTAAGCACAATCAGAGTCCTGTTATTCCATTTCAGTCTCTTGCCTGCACCAGCGTCTCCAGAACAAGCCCACGTCCGTGTGACATTCACGGACACGCTCAGCAGCCGCTGTCCGAGCGGGGCGACGGCTCTGGGCTGCACACAGCAAACCAAGCCAAGTCTGGTTAAATGAACACAAGCAAGCCCGAGCTGGTTTGCTATTCCAGTTGTAAACAGCAGTCCTAAGTGCAGTAGGGACCACACAGGGTAGCAAATGCAGACAGCAAGGGACCCCTTTGGAATGGTGCTTTATATGACATTAGGCATGGCTTCCCTTCCTCTGGCAGGGCGTGCTACTTTATATCCCCATGCTGCAAAGATGGAAATGAGGCAGGAGACAAGGTCACACAGAAATCCTTTTGGATAAATGGGAACTGAATGGCCTTCCAGAGCCCCTCAACACTGAGGAGCTTTGCTCCCATTACTCTTTTTTCTTGTTCTCATACAACAACAAGTCATTTGAAACTCAGCAAATGCATGGTAATTGCCAGAACTGAGTCAGGGAAAAAGATGGGAGAACTAAAGGAGAAAATTAAGAATACAGACATTAGGAGAATTGAAAAGGACAAATACAACAAAAAGAGAATAAGCATGGCTAGTTATAGCCTTCCATTATTTAAAAGAGTGCAGATCTGTTAGGACAGTGTTTGAGTTAAGAAAAATGGAGTACTATGAGGATTGGTAGAGTAGGAGCTAATTTAGGTATATGTCTGGAGCTTAGGTTGATTAGGTCATTCACAGCCTGAAGCTTTCTGGCCATAATAGAGAGCCTATTCCAAACCATCCCTGCTGTGTCTCACTTCTGTTTATTTGACTAGTTCTGTTCAAGGTCCAGATTTGGCAGAGCTTCTGTTTCCCCCAAAGTGCATTTCATTTTCAACCATCTGCTAAAGACTCCGAGCCCCTTCTCTGAAATTTGATAGATTTAATGACAATTAGCATGAAAATACTCTTTTTAATTTTATTAACAGATTGTAGAATCAAGAAAATTCACAGGGGAAAAATGCATTAAATAGCATTGCCTTTCCCCATCACTAGACCTGCCTACCAAGTGGTACGTACAAGGCACATGTGGGTAGCTGCAAAGCACTTTGAATGCAGAGCTACAACATTAATCCTGTAAGAATAATCACAACAGCCAACTTGTGCTATCAGACAGCTTTACTGACTCCAGTAAGACCTTCCAGAGATGCACTAAGCCATATGCAAGTCACTCAGCAGAATAATGTTATTTGGTTTCAAGTCCCCTACCTCTGGCCCAATCTGCCAGCTTCCTGCCTCCTCCCCAAGTATCAAATTCAGTAAATGTTAGAGGAAAGCATGTTCTCACACTGCTGGTCTGAGAAGTTCAAGGGAATAAGACTTCATCTGGAAAGCTTCATCACTGCATGATACATGTACTATAGCTTCCATATTTTGAATAATTTTAATTTTTTAAAAAAACAAGACCACTTAAGTTTCCTAAGAGATCCATAAATTCATGACATTTCCATATGAGTCAAAGGCTTTCATTTACTGGAAATTGCATTTTTTCTAAATACTCACTGTCACTGCAGTGACTCTCAGCTTCATAGTAATTCATGTCATTGGCAACCTTTAGAAAATTGACTTACACTGGGAATGCAGTAAAAAACGGCAGACATGTAATTATGCCCTGAAAATAAAATCTTTTGTAGGCTTTGACAACATCTCAAACATTAACTGAATTAGTTCCACCTGCTGAGTGGTCAGATGGGCATTCTTGAGACGTACCTACTTGAGGGTATATGTCCAACTCTTTATATTTCTTGCAAAGGAGAAATTATCTCTTTTGGTACACTATGAATCCAAAATATTTAATTTTCTTTCCAATTCGGAGAGACATCAGGTTTTCCCTCTGTAAGCTTGTACCCAACCCTGCCTTATAGCCTCAGTGGAAAAGTTCAGCTGGAGTTTATCGTCAGATGTGTTTATGACTTAGATTCCACTGTGCCCTCCATAGCCCAAGCCACTGATTCTGCACAGGATCATCCACATCCGTGCAACTCCAGTCTGCTCTCAGAAACAACTTCTCCATAAAAATCATACAGACCAGGACTATTCACCCACAGTTGGAGGAAAAGCAGCTTTTCAGAAAACTTGGCATGCAAAAATGATCCAGAGTATTTTGGGAGTTCCGTTTACTTTCCAGCCCTCTGAGTTACGTAATCTGAAAACCTTACGTTTCAAAGGGCTAAGGATACAAGTCAGAAGCTGAGTACCTGTGTTCACACAAGGTACATTTTTACTGCATTCTTACTGCAAGCACAGCTTAGTATTTCTGGAAGCGCAGAGGGAGAAGGTTGGATTTTGGAGCTAATGGGAAAGCAATAGCTAATAAGTTAAGCCACTACAGCATGAAAATATGACCAGTGCAAAATTAGCTTCTGTATTTCCATGCCAACCAGAGTGTGCTTATTCATTCATAATCAAGTTTTTCACACCTTATTTAGTCGAAATGGATTTCTGGCAACTTTTACTATCATAATACTTTGCTTAATAGCAGAGACCCCACCAAGAAAAAGTGCCTTTTGATCACACAAACAGGGACTAGGTCTCTGAGTCCTGCTCTCATATCTTATATTAACTCCCCAGAAAACAGTTTCAGTTTTAATTTCATTTATTAATCAAGTAGCATTGCATACTACCTGGTTAATAGAAGAAATTAAAACCAATTAAAAATTAGAAATTAAAACCAACCAGACAACCCCTACCCCATAACAATATAGGCAAAATTTGTACAAGAGGAAATTTTATAATTTTAGAACTAGTTTTATTTTGAAAACTAGTTCATTTCCAATCCTGCTAACCATTCTTTCCCAATGCATTCCACAAGTTTTGTACATGCAATATCAGTAATATTTATTTTAAACAAACTCAAATATTGTTATACTTTCATATCAGCTTGGCATGTGAAATAAGGTGTACCTATATCTCTATAATTCAACAGACCAGATATTGAAAAAGCTTCAATCAACAACTAAGATAGAAAAGTATTGCAGTAAACTAGAAGTATCCAGCTTTTGTTTGAACAAACTTCAATATATGTACCTGCATTCCCCTCTTTGGGAAAGAGACATGCATAATGTATAATTAAATCCCACGGATATTCTAGAAGGAATTTTCACTTGAATAACATATTTTAAACAAATATCTTCATTGAATTTTTTTTCTTAATTTCTCATTTTAACACCTTATACTGGAAGTCTGAATTATTATTTTCACCCAGCTGTGTGATGGACCTGCCATGTATATGTCCGATGTAAGGCAAGGTTATTTTTCTCATTTCATCATCTGGCTCAAACAAACTACAGATTGGAACCTAATTTCAGTTCAGACCTGGAAAAACCTGGCATTCTAAAAGCAAAATTTTTAAACATGACAAGTTGTGGAATTTTTTTTGGTGAAACTTACCAATCATTTGCACTGCTCTTAAAGGTTCACCAGGACTGGACCATATTTTACTCTTACTAAATTCTTATGACTTCTTATCTTTTATACTTGAAGGTGGTTGCTTCTGTTCTAGATGACTATTAAGATTTATGGTCAACTGTCTTCATCTGTTTTTTTGCATAACACCACAGGTCCCACCAACCTCTGGAACCCAAAGGTCTTTTGCATCCTGTTATTCTGAAGCAGTCTGCAGCCCAGCCACACCTCAGCATGCTCTCTGGTGAGAGATGACACTCAGCAGAGCAGGTCTTACCCAATAGCTCCTTCCTCCCCTTCTTCTCAAAGGATCTGGGAACAGCTGGTTTCACAGTAGAAGCTTATGAGACAACACAAAGCCTCCCCAGAAAAGAAAGTCCTACCACACTACTGCTTCTGGTTCATCCTTTCCCCCTTCCTTGGAAAGCAGCAGCGGCAGCCCCTCGCACGGTGCACTACAGCAAAGTACCTTTTGCTGGCCACCTTTGCTGCCACTGGGATGGAGAAGCCCCTGACATAACCCTGCCAGGACCTCCAGTTGTGCCTTTACAACGAGGCACTGCAGTGCAGAGAGAGACCTCTCTCCATGACAACGTGCTCCCAGCCAGAGATCATCTGCTTTATTTTTGTCCTCCACTGTTTCATTCCTTCGTTTTTGCCAGACTTACTAAAAACTGAACCATCACATATCATTCAAAGTAAGTTTGTCTTTAGGCCATTTCTTCATGATTTTGCAAGTGATTTCATCAGCAGCAAAGGAAGACCTTATTTGCTGAACTAGATGCACCAAATACTGTCACTGACTTTTTTGATCCAGGCATTTCACGACAGGATTCATTTCATTACCAGCTCAAAAAGACATAAATCCAAATCCCAGAGGATTCATTTATACTTGGGATTATTCACAACCGGCTATTAATTGTGGACGGCATGGAAATAAACTCCTACAAATGGGTCTTTACACAGTCTTGCTCTGTATCTAGATCTATGGATTTCTGAGGATTGAAGGCACTGTTACCTTTAACCTCCAGAATAACTCCGGCTCTAAAACTCTGCATAGCTATTCTTACACCAAACACAACAGACTGTTGTAAAAAGTACTGGAAAACTTATTTGAGGTTTGTTTTGTTTTTAGGTGTTTTTTTAATTGATTATTTGTCATTTTTTATTTGCCTGCTTGCTTTTTTTTTACATGAATATAGATGAGTTCCTTTAAGAGACGAGCAAGTAACAAAAAAAGAAGATACAAGGAAGAATTTATAGTATTTAAATGCATGAGGAACTACTTTATTATTTTTTTTAATGTGCAATCTTGTGCTTCCTTCCTGCACTGTGAATTACTGTAATCCAACCATTATTTCCATCTCTGCACATTTGCAAGGTCAGCACTGACTATATCCAGCTCCCCTAAAGGCAATTCTGAAAATGTTCCTTCCTGTACTTTTCCTGCATAAGAGCCCTAACAAAGGTGTTATTTAAAGATCCCCCCTAGCCTCTGACCAGCAGTGCTATGTAAATGCACAAAAGCAAAGCTTTGCTGATAAAATGGCAACAGGAAAAAAAAAAAAAAAAGTTGAAAAGGGGCTTGTGGTCATGATTCAGCCCTTGAAATTAAAGAGAAAACGCACGTCCCTGTGAACCTCATTTCACCCCTTTCATTCAGTCCGTATCAGTCAAGATCTCCAAACGCTGACACTCCTATGTTGCACTGCAGACTCTGGACTACTGCTCATAAACAACCAGGAAAAGGAGACACAAAGAGATGGATTAAGTATTTTCAATATTAAAATTAAGCTATTATATTTGGTTGCTATTTTAGGGTGGGAAAAAAATGCAGACAAAAAACCACTGTGGTGCTGCCACCACACAAAGCTGAAACCATCAGTGAGCTGACATCAATTCTCCCCTAGCAAAGCCAGTAATGTTTACTCTTAAATATCTTGCAACTCTGGAAGGAAGAGGCCTGGAACCAAGCATGGAGAGTGCTGCTATCTGCCTGCATCAGTAGAAAGGCAAATGAGAAATGAGCTTCAACTGAAGGATGTGTTTTTAAAAAGATGAATGACCTGAGAACCAAGACGTTCTGCTCTGGCTGCAGCACACCAGGCTAAAATTTTTTCAGAGTATTATCACATGATTAACCCAGAGAACCCATTGGCTCTCTGCAAGCCTCACAGACCAGAGAACAAGAAATAAAAGAGTGAGTTGGGTAGACGAACAGCTGCCAAAAAAACAACCTGTTTCCTTCAGAACCTCTTCCATGGGGCCCAGAAAAATGATCAGAAAACTGCAGATGTGAAGACCAGAGACAAGAGGAAGTTTTCTATCAGCACTCAATGGATGGGACTGAACTTTAGTGAATTTTATGATCAATAGAAAGGTCAGATATCTGCACGAGTGCACCAACATCTAGATTATTACCCCACTTCCAAAGAAGTCATAAGAAGAAAAAAAGGAAACATCCAACACATTTTACTTTAAAAAAAACCCAAACCAAACAAAAACCCTACATTTTCTCCAAGAGTGAAATGCATAAATCATTTGCTTCTCTTAAGTAATATTTTTTCCTTCAACTCTTAATCTCACTTTTCTGAGGACTATGATTAAGAAAGTAAATTAAATAAGGAAATTGGGAAAAAACAGCACCTGACTATTTTGAGAACTGAAGATTTTTAAAATGAAAAGGAAAAAAAAAATTGCCCACCACTGGAAACAAGAAACACACACACATTTTAGACCATTTAAAACAACTGAAAAGTCTGCTTTTCCCTTTGATCCAATATCATCAAGATGCAAACACCTATTCACCTAACAAAGCAAACAGCTACAAACATGACCAACAAATACACCAGGTCATTAATCTTGCCTATTTCTTTCTTTTTGCCTATTTCCCATAGAGATATGATGCTTCTTCACACAGAAATAGCAAGATGTAGAAGGTGTATATATATATTTATTTTTTTTTTTAATTTTAGTACCTCTCACAGAGAATAGAAATTACTTTATAAAAAAGAAGTCAAAAAAGCATAGCCCAGGAACTCCTTAATAATTAGACACATCCTCTGCTTTACTTTGTATTCTCCAAAATGCAACCCTTCATCATAAAGTTTTTTTCCACACACCTAACTTCTGGATTTTTGAACTCAAACACTCACAAATGCAACCATCCACTTTCTCTTAGCACAAAATCAATCATCTGTCACTCCCAGCAAATTGCACATAGCCCCAAGAGTTATACAAGCCCTGTAAAAAAGCCTATAGAACCCACATGTTTCTACCTCCAATTTTAAATGAAAACAGTTTAAAGGGGTTGAATGATATCATGGCACCTATTTCCACCACCGCCCGTCCCCCACCAAGAATCCTTCAGTTATTTTTAACTGCTCTGCTATGTCAGCAGCTGGGTCTTGAAGACAAGTGCCATGCAGAGGCTTAAACAAGGAATTTTGCAAAAATTGTTCCTGGTGAAAACAAACAGAAACCAGTACCGTGGTCAAGATGTTATGAGGGCTAAATTAAAACAGAAGATAAGCCCCATCCTAGAAGATTCTTGCCAGTAGAGCTACAGTCAAAATTCTGTATATTACTACTACCAATGAACTCCTGGGGTAATTTTATAACAATGGCTTCTCTATCAGCCAATATGCCTCAACATAGCTTAGCACAGGGAAGAAAGTAACTGTATCAGTTTATATTTTAATGGCGCACATTGAATTTAAGGATTTTTTTTAATGCTACCAAATAGGAAGCTATAACAATCCCAAAAGAACGTTTGGAAGCAACAACTTACTGCATGTTCAGCCAAAATGCCTCTGGGTTTGTTTTCATTTGAATGGGTTTCTCTTCCTTTTTTGATAGGAATAAGCATTCTGGGTGCTTGAATGAAAAGAAGGATAAAGTTTTCAAAAGGTACATTGCCGTAAGAGGTTACCTATATACAACCTAAGGAAAGGGCACAGCAGTACCAAGTGTTTTGCCTGATGATCACAGTTTTGTAACAGAAGTATTATCTGGAGGCTGGTGTATGTGTGAAGCACTAAAAAACAGCACAAAGCAAAAGAATAAAGCCAACATTAATAGTGCAGGACCTCATTCCCACGACAGCAGTTCTAGAAGAAATATAAACATCTTTCTTCTGTCACAAGCATGAAGCCACAATGGCAAGGCTGCAGCGTATCATATATACCCACTCCTTTTTTGTTAAACAAAATGAGGGTGGAACTCCTCCACATTCAAAATTAGTCAAAAACCAGAAAATAGGCAACAAACTAGATGAAGATTTATAGAAGCTGTAGTCAACAAGGTTCTGAGACAAAGGGCCACACTGCAAGAGTTAAAGACTACAGAACACCATAAAGTACCTCTCCAGAAACTAGTTTGTCACCATCATCAAGAGGTACCCTCTCAGACATGATGAGGCATTGTCAGCTTGTGTCCTTTATTCTCTGCAACGAGCCTACTTGGATGTGCTCAACTTGGTGATTGCAAATTCACAGATGTGAGAGAATGAAATCTATGATTGCAGAGTATAAACACTTAAAAAATCGACTTGGTGAAACATTTCATAAGATAAGTATCACCTTCCCCTTTCATAACATCTTACTTTGATTTTTCTTACACTATCTCCCCTACATGTTTAGGACTTAAAAACACCTACTGGAAGCCCTCTAAGTGCAACAGAGAGCAATTAGCTCTTAAGGGAAGAGGTAGGAGAGTTTTAAGATCCTGTATCTTCCTGGAGCACAGGCATATGGTTAGCTTGCATATTAAGAGCAAATACCAGCTGAGTAAAGAAGAGTTTTCACCCATGCAGAAATCAGTTCTTTTCTTAGAATAAGCCTCAACTGAAGGCGAGACCCATTTTCATGTGTTTTGTATCAGTGGCTCAAAACTAGGCAGATTATTGCCACTTCATTGTGATTATCAATTCACACAGGGATGACGCATCATACGCAGTAAAACACAACACAGTCCTGCCTACACAGAGTACATCATACTTACAGTATGACAGGAAAAACTGATAATAATTGTAGAGGAGATGTCAGGCCCAGTTTTTATATTTACATTTGGGTAGGCTCAGGGAAAGCAGTACCTCAGGGAATGTGAACAAAATGCAGATCATTCAGGTTTATCCCAAGAGTGTTTCAAGCAATGCTGGAAATAGAAACTCTACAGCTGCTACTATTAGGAAACCATGAAGGTGTTGAAGTGCCAATGAACATCGCTCTTGAGGGGAAAATACACCTTTTTTTCCACCTGTCAAACTTTTTCAGCTCCCTGAGGCTGAGCGCTGGGCCCTGAAGGACGTGACTCGTGTGCAAGGACAAGCTCACGAGATGAACTCTAAGGAAAAGGCATGCAGTAGTAACCAGTGCATGCCAAGGCACTTGGTCACTCAGCAGGACATGTCCTGCTCCCTTCAGTCTTGCAGGTGAGCTCCCCAGGACAAGTGGAGCTTTCACTGCAAGCTTTACTGCCTGCAACCAGGCCCATCTATCCTGTCCGTACCTTTCTGACTTCCTCCTATAAGAGAAGCCTCAAAAGGTGGGAATTTGCCCTTCATTTCCCTACAACTAAGACTATGAAAATCTACATCCTTACTAAGTTTTCCTTCATTTGAAGGTCAGTTTATCACTTTGGGAATATTTAATTTTAAACTGAAATGTGACAGAAAAAATTCCTGTGCAGCCCTAAATGTGAGGGATGCGAGGGGGTGGGGGAAGAGGAAAAACACTCTTAGAATATATGATACAATATTTTTCTTGGGCTTTATTACCTGCTTTCATTGCTATTTTTTACCCACTTTTAGAAACAGAGGTGTTTCAACGGGCAGTTACCCCAGTTAATATTTTTCTGAAAGACTTCATTCTCCAAATCACATGACTGGGTGATAGCCTCATCAGACACAGTACTTTTACTGTGGTCCTATATTGAAGAGACCACATTTATGTCTGAAAATTCTTCTACAGTGCTGTGCACCATATCTCCTTTTTTGTAATAGTTCTTCTTTCAGGAAAGAGCAAGACCTATTGGTCCCAAAATATCCCTGGGGAAAACTGCAGTATGTTTTTTGTTTGGTCATTGCTTTAATTTATTCCGGCATTGAGAAGAACAGAAAACCCAGTTTCCTCACTGAGAAACCTTATTCACTGAAGCAACAGATATCTTCATTATCTTCACCACACTCACCTATATACCCTGGAAAATCAGCTTGTCATAATGAAGGCTATCTTTGCTGGTTTACCTCTGTATACCAGGTATTACCTATATCCATAAAAGAAAAAAAAAGAAGCTGCCTCTTGACAGTACTGGAAGTTACTCCACGTGCAGGAAATTGTGCCCTCTCTCTAACTCCTGCTAGCTTAAAATGTATTTGCCACCACAGATATTTCTGCTAAAAAGTAACATGGATCTCAATTATTTTAAAGCTTATTTTAGCTTAAGACACAACTGAAGACAGAGTTNAAAAAAACAAGAAAGCAGTTGATTTAGATTTGTACACTGGCGTAGTTACCTTATTTCGTATCTTTTAAAAAGAGTATCATTGCACAAAACAAAACCCCTCTTCAGGTCTGAGCAGGAATTAGATGTACTGCATCACTGTCAACAGAGCAGTGAATATTTTCATAGTGAACACTGAGGGGCGAAGTGGAGCTTCCCACGGATAATGAGCAATCAGAGCACACGGGGATTGCAGGCAGGGAGCGAGCTCACTGGAGAGCACTTCCAGGCGATTCACTGCTACAGAGAAGTAAGTAAATTCAGAAACACGTTTAGAGCTATTAAAGTTGCTATAATCAACAGCTACTGCGATTTTTAAAATAAACAAAAGGGGCCAATGTCCCAGAATATTTCACAAATATTTGTGAAATGCCAGCTAAACCCTCCTGGATCTGAAGTTTTTCATGACACAGCCCTGGGATCCCTGGCTACAGAGGGGGTCCAGGTCACTCTTCTCAGCAGATAAAAATCAAAGCCTGTGCAATGAAGTCTGCAGGGTGAATGATACAAAGGGTCATTACCCTCAGGAATTCTTCTAAGGGACCACTCCTCTTCACTCATGTTGGAAAACATGAGGTGAGTACAGTAGAGAACAGAAGAGAGAGGCAGTTTCAACCCTCACCTTTGCCCAAGAGATCTTGCAGATGTCTGAAGAAGTATCAAGACAGTTTCTATCAGGGATTGCTTTGTGGAAGGGTTAAAGCTTACATAAATTCACCTGCTACGTGCAGAAAGAGGCTTAGCATCAAGAAGAGCAAGCACAGGGGTTTTGAGAAGGGCGGCCTCCCTGTATGTGCCAGTCAGCACGGGGTTTCCTCACTTCAGAGCATGTAAGGTTAATTTCTATTCTCACCCCCACGTTCACCACTGCCCAGCCTCTGAAGCCATCACCACTTCTCCAAAACACCTGAAGTAACATCACATTATATTCACTTTTGCTTGTGCGTGTCAACATCAGCTACAGCAAGCTTTAAGGACTTAGTCCTGAAAACACTTTAGTGTCCTCACCACCCTGGAGATCTTTTCATCCAGCTTTTGGGCCAAGGAACTGCAGAGATGTCTTCATTAACTCCTTAGGGGCTTCCCAGGGTGAAGATGGGATACAGACTGGAGTCAGCTCTGAATTATCTCTGTTTTCAGTCTCCTGTTAACAAGTCATTACGTTATGAATTGCTTTAAAGTCATAGTCTGAATAACAGGAGTAAGAGTATTATTAGTTATTGTTATTGATTACATTAGTTTTAAAGATAGCTTTGGATACAAGAAATTTAATTTTGTTTTTACATCACCTTTCTTTTCTACTTAATTGCTGCAGAAAACATTTTCATCCAAACAGCTGAAAGCATGTGTTCTCTAAAAATCTCAGTAGGAACAACAACAACAATAAGATTACATTTTTACTTCTCTGCCAAGATCTACCTGACTTGGATGAAGATCTTAAAGTGAATATTCTATAATATGCATGTCTGCAGGGAGGAAAGATGAACACAGTCAGTCTGAGGTAAAGTACCAGCTGCTGAAATCTAAAAATCAAATTTATCATAGATGCACTAAAGTTCTGTTAATCCTCCAAAAGCCATGAAGGTTTTAGGAGGGTTTTAGTGAAAGGAAGTTGAAGCACTCCTGCCTTCAGACAAATTAGGACAGAATCTTCTCCTGTGCTTAGCTGGTCTTAGATTATCAGATTCAAAATGGTATCTCAACTTCTATTGTCACTCACTACCAAGGTCTGCGGAAGGTGGTGTTTCAAAACACTTCATCTTTTTTGCAAGTATTATAAGCACAAGCACACCTGAAAGTCAACAGATTTTATCTTTTCACATGTAAAATTCTCTTCTAACCTTACATGCATCATACTGATTTACAGAAATCTTTTAAGTGAGGACTAATAAATATGTATGGCATTCATCAACAGAAACATGGCTGCACTTTCTTCCAGACTGCAATTCACCTCTGCAGTGAGAAATATGACTTGAGGCTTTTAATTTCTTCTGTTTAATAAGTTATGCAGAGGTAAACAAATTAGATGTCTGC
>WEKY01008960.1:20603-35376 GCA_013390045.1 Picathartes gymnocephalus | reverse complement strand
TACATCTTTTCAGGATCATGGCTCAGCAAAATTTTTGAACTCTAGGACTGACTCATACGTGCTATTTCTATATTGTAGCCATTTTCCAAATTTCAGTATTTAGACTAATTCCAACTGGGAGTTTTTTGTGAATGCAAAAATCTGCCATTTATAAAATATTTTTTAAAAAGTTGTTGAAATTTATTGAACATCCAAGTAAATTACACTTTTCAAGTAAAATTATTATATTTATTAGGACTCTAAAAAACCAAAACCTTTCTGGAAGGAAAGCCAAGTTATATAATACAGAGGGCAGAAAAAGATGTCTCTCTTGTTTGGCCTAAATTAGAGCAGCCTCAGAAACCACTCTGAAGATTAAACCTATTCAACAAATGAACATGGAAAATCTATAACACTCCAAACTCCCAGATTCTCATCCTCAGCTTTGGTCTAACAAAAGCTTTTTTGGTCCCATTCTTTTTCGATGGACTGTGAGAAAAACTGACATGAAAAGGTAGCACTTGGAGTAGACTTTTAAATTGTGCATTGATCCAGCTCATGTGAACATGAGTGTGAAGATGAGTAACAGTTCTAGAACTGTGCCTGGACTTCCTTACAGCATTTACTAATAGAGATGAACAAGAAAAGGCCACAAAATTAACTTGAGCCTAGGGTGACAAAAAAAAAGTACATTCCTGCTTAATCTGAGTCGTGTCCAGTAGAACAACATAGAACCAAACTATCAATGGTGCTCAGAAACACAAAATAAACTATCTGGGGTCAATAAGCAGAGGTATGCTTAAAAATCAGTCTGTGTTCAAAGAAATATAGGGCCTAACCACCCCAAATACCCAAGAAATAAGCTGCCAAGAGGGAAAAAAAAAGGGAGAGAAAAAACCAGACAGCAGATGGAGCCAGGACTGCTTTTCTCCACATTATCCAGCTTCCTTTTATGTCTTGTTTTTGGGCATGCTGTCTCTAGAGGCAGTCTGTGCTCCCTAGCACAGACAGTTTCTCTGCAACATGCAAAATAATTTACCTGAAACAGAACAATTAAAAATGCAGACACAATTGCAGCATAAATCTGTGTTCAGCTTAGTTATTTTCTCTTAAATTCTCTTCTAAATCATTTTAAGCAGTGAATTGCATGTTTATGTCATTAAAGCAATCTTTACACAACCAATTAACCTAAATTAATATAGGAAATTGATTATTTGGGCTTGCTAGTAATCTACCAATGAACATTTTAATATCCTGTACACAACAAAATGGTCTTTTTCAGTCTAATATGCCATGATATATTTCATTAGCTGAAAAAAAATCGCACTAGTACTATTATGCAGTATCCAATATAATTGTTTACTTGGTGCATAATGCAATTCTACAGTATAAGAGTTTTTCTTAACTTTTCTTCTGTGGTAGTTTATATCAGACTTCAAAGACACTTCTTTAATAAAAGTGATTATAACATCCTCTAAATAGCTCCAGAAAATGCAGACCTAGATCGAATATTAAACTGTATCAATTAATAAATATGGTTTATAGTCAAAAGTGTCTCTGAAAATTTGCATAAACTTAAAATTTTTAACTTTTCTACTAATATTTTATAGATACCCTGTTTCATTTAACATCTGACAACAAAAGTGATTTACTTAGGTAAATAATTTTTGAGAATATGTACATTAGTTAAAATTGAATTACGTAGTCTAAACCTGTGGCTCAGTACGTAGAGTTTACTTCCAAAATGTCACCAACACACCACATGCAAAAATGTCATTGAAGAAGTAATTGATTGGTTTACAAAATAGAGGATGAAGGGTTGACTAAAACCTCTCCAGCCTCTTGTTCAGCTATGTAGGAAATTAAAAAATGTCAATGATTACAGCATTTTCACCACTTCAATACTATTTTTAGTACTGTGGTACTCCAAGATTGTAGTGATAAAAATGAGTGCTTATACAAATGAGCTGCCATGTATTATATCACTACAAGACCATGACATCCCTAATTAATGGATCTCTGTGTCTGTAATCTCTGATTGGTAAGACTGATCCCTTCCCATGAAAAATGGAAAGAGGACAAGATATCAGCAGGCTTCCAACCTAAGTAAACAATAGAGCAGGGATAAATGTTTTATTAGTTAAATTTTCGTTTTTCGAAGCAATAAGCTTTAGCTTAGCTAAAACTTTTCAAAGACAAGTTACTGATTCCATCTAGCTCTCAACCTCTAATAGGAACCAGGGCTTCTGAGCACGTTCACAGAATATTCTAAAAAACTCCCTTTTTTTTTTTTCTTAGATAAAGATATCCACAGATAGTTCTTTTCCTTGGTGTAAAGCTAGAAATACACATCTGGAAATAACCATTTACAAAAGGAACTCTGGACCTGTAGACTGGGAAGGCTGATTGCTGTCCCTGACAAGATAGTAAAATAAAGACTAAGTGAGCACACAGATAAAGATTGTTGCAGAAGTCAGCAGAGTTTCTTCAATGGGAAATCATGTCTGACTAATTTTCTCTAATTTTATGAAGCTGTCAGCATGCAAGTAAATAAAGGGGATATGAATATACATAAGTTTTCCAAAAGTCTTCCAATAACATTCCACAGCAATGTTATTAGAGAAACAGAAGGGGACTGAGGAAATTTCTTTGTGGACTGAAAGCTGGTTAGATAACAGAAAACAAAGGATAGACTTTTATGGATTTTTTTACCATGAAGAAAAATCACTAGTAGAGTCCTCCGTGCTTGGACCAATGTTATTCATTGTCTTTAATGACCTATAAAAGGTAACGAACCCTGAAATCTCTGAGTTCATAGCTAATAGTAAGCTCCTTCGGATAGTGAAATTCGGTACTCCTGGTGACCAACTCCTGAAAGACTTCATTAGAGTGACTTAAGTGGGCAAGAAATTGATAAATGAGCTTCAGTGCGGATAGATGTAAGATAAGATTTTTTTTTTTCTTCTAGCTGCTGCTATAGAAAACCTGTGTGAGCACATTACTTGAGAGCTGTATGTGGGGGGGATATGACTAAGACTTATATAAACAAGTGAGTGGGTAAGCTAAACATATTTGGCAAAGCCATGGAGGTATTAAAAAGAAATTAAAGATTAGTTTAAAACAGGAGAAAACAAAACAAAACAAAACAACAACCACAAAAAGCAACCCAAAAAACTTAACACCATAGGTAATGAACTTCTGAAATTTACTGCCACAGGAAATTTTGAAGGCTGACAGTATCAGAAGGTTCAAAACGGCATGAGACGAATTCATTGACATGACTGATAAATGGATTTTAAAAGGACCAGCTAAAGATATGCCCTCCAACATCTCAAATCCAGTGATGGTGAATGATGGGAGATTGGGAAGGGAATGGACTGCAGAAAGTGATGTAATTTATTACCCTCCCTAAGTGACAATTTTGCTGCCACTGTCAGAGACTGACTGCTGGGAGATATGGACCATGGGTTTGTCTCAGCAGGCTATTTCTTATGAGCTTATTATCCTTGCCAGTAGCAGTGGAACAGAGAGGAAGAAAAAGGAGAAAGAAAAAAAACATGGAAAATGTGGGCACAAAAGAGAAGTGTTACTGAAATAGGAATATTGGGGCAGGAAGAAAAGATATGCATAGGAAACAAGCCAAATTTCATAATATTTCCATACACAGACTTCTGGCATAGAACAGTAATACTTTTAGCAACAGGTAAATTTGGTTTGTAGTTTAATTTTAAATTATAGAACTTACTTTATTGTAAAAGGTCACTTAATTAGCTATGGTAGAATTTTGGGAAAATAACTGTCCTGGACATAAAACAGACTTCAAATACAGCCAGAATTTTAAAACCTTAGTTTCACAAATATTACATACTGATAATTATATGAAAAATAAGAGAGATTTTAGAATATTTGAAATTAACTGCCTTGTATATTATACATTTTTGTACAATGAACATATGAATTTTTTTCTGTGACAAAGATCTCTGAAGATACTTCAGAGATGTGTTTTTCCACTGTCATTTTCAGTTCTGCAAGCTAGATTTTAAAGACTATTAAATAAGGATGATCCTATTTAGATGTGATTCATATAGATACAAACAGCCAAGCTAAGCAAACCACAGGGGAAAAATAAGGCCTTCTGAATTTCAAAAAGCATTCCCCTCATGCTTGTTCTTTGAAATACACTGTAGTGTATAAAAATTACAAAATAATATAAATTAAACAGGAAAATCCACAAATCATTAAACTGACATTGATCCACAAGCTTCATTATTCCCAGCTCAGGTGAGGTTGGAAGGGAACTCTACAGACTGTCTGGTCCAACCCCTCCTGCCCAAAGCTAAAGGGGCTGAATTTTAATATCCCTTTCTGCATATATTTAAATCAGTGTAGCTGTGGCCAAGCAACTGCTTGGCAACTACACCATCCTGCTACATCCACCACAGCACTGAGTTACAGCATAATAAGTTACAGGGTAATACATGGATATAACCATCCCAAGGGAGGCATTATGCCCTTTGGAGAAATCCCAAGTCCAAGGGAGAACAATGTACACAAAATTCTTTCACCTCTTCCCTTCCTATTGTTTCTAAAAGAACTCTCCCAAGTTCAAAAACAAACGACCAAACAAAAAAAATCCACAATAAAACCCAGGCAAATATACAAAAAGGGGAGAACAAATGAGACCACAATGAAGAAATTGCACCCACTGTACAGTAAATATGCTATTATGTACTTCCCACCATTGCCATTGAAGCTGGCAAGAAGAAATAGGGCATCAGCACATGGAGAAACGCCTTGAATGTTCATAAAACTATATCTGCCCTTATCTTTAATGTAGAATTATAAAAAAAAACCCCAACCCTAACCTACTGATTGCAAAGTTCATTTCGGCCTACCTACTCAAGCAAGACTTCAGTCCAAATGGAGAATCTTTATAATCAAAGTAATTCAAATAGCAGTTCCATTGATTTTGTTGTTGCATCATTAATTGTATTACTTTAGAACTTGAGACAGGCTGGTTCAGAATATCATCTGCCTGATGGAGATCTGCTTTAGGGGTATTTACAAGAACGGTAAAATCATTCAGCTTATCTGATAGCCCTGAAAGGAAAATATTTTTGTCTTCACTATGACTGTGGATGCAGAGAATAAGATAATTTCATAACTTTAATGAGAAATTAAATAAACACAAAACTGTTTTTATTAAGTTTACATCAGACCAACATAATAATAACTCTAATTAATTTTGCATGACTTCCCATTTTTGGATTTTCTGAAACTTTGCTACTTTAGACTGATTATGTTCTGTTATGGCTGACTGTGGTTTCTGTTTTGAAACAAATGCTTTGGTTGCTGCTTTCAAAATATTTTAATTAAAAAAAAAAATCAGCCATACTGGGGGATTGAAAAAAATATTACTGCTGTGATAAAGTTCTTGAAAGGTGGGGAGTTTGGGGTGGGGAATGGCAGAGGAGAAAGCTACAGAAAGACAAATGTTAAAACTCTACTTTGATACAGAGATAATCTGTATTATTGGTTTATTCCTGTGAAAATCTGTTTTGCAATGTAATTTGGCATTCTTGTACATAAATGCTATTACCAGATTTCATTACTAGCATTTACAATGTTGTTTACTATTTAATTCTAATTCATAATTAATCTTCTCCTACCTTCTGTCTGTATACATGCTGTATGCAACTTGAAGATTTTTTTCTTCTGATGTTGAATTGAAAATTTAATCTGAAAATAACAGCCAGCATTTCATCTCACCTCACACAGGGTGAGGATGTATTCCAAATGAAATGCAGGTATTTTGTGGCAGGTTTTACCCTCTCACAGCAGTGGAATCCAGCAGACCTTGCACATCACTATCCCCCTCTGCATTGCCTGTGAAGCTACCAAGGACACAGCTCACAGACAAAAATGAAGACAGTACAGTCAAGGATCGTAAGAACCAGATCTCTGTTTACATAACCACAGGCCACTTTTCCTGCCTTTGCCTCATTCAGGGAGCATTTAGAAATATATGTAAGGACAAACAATGAATAACGTAGGGATCTGTGGACTCAGTAAAATTAAGTTTTATCCACAGCTACAATGGAATGGATATGTAACACAAGTGATGATGGACAGCTGTAACTGAGAGCACATCTCTACCCTTAAGGGATATAATAGACGGAACAGGATGAACTAAGCAGAGATGAGCATTCATTAATTTATTATTACTTATTATTTTTGTCATGTCCAGTGGATAACAGAGATCTTCTCACAGGAACTGTTGCATGGAACACACAAAGAATAACATCCATCCTCCCCATATATTGTATACTGTTCAAAACAGATGTAACGGAGGACAGGAACAAAATATAAGCAGACACTTCAAGAAAATAAAAAGATGCAATAAAAACTAGATTGCCATACATACAGACATAAATGGATACTAGCTGAATAAGGGACCTGACTTCTGAGTGTCTGACCTCATGGCATTTTTACATAACAGACTTTTAAATTAAATAGAAGCCATTTTTAATTTATTGGATTCAAATTCTGCAAAAAGACATGCTACTATAAACAAATGTATCTACATATAAACCACAGAGTCAGTAAGGCTCCTTCGCTGAGTACATGCGTTCATCAACTCAAAGCCTTGAATATTGAGGTTGGGATTTTTTCAGTACTACATACAACTTAACTTCAAAGGAACCATAAAGAATGCACCTCCTCAGACTTTGACCCTAGCTACAGGTGACAGATTGTCTCTAGTACTTTTTATTATTCCTAGTCTTTGCTGGTGCTCTGTTAGGAATGGACACAGCACTGCACAAAGATAACATCTTATTACATCTGAGCATACTTGCCAGCCATCTGTACCTAATAATATTGCTTTCTCTCCTCTCCATAGATGCACATTACTTGTACTTCTAACCGTATAGTTCTCTAATTTTCCCCTGTAATGATTCTAACACACATTGTGACAAATTAATATACCCCATAAGCTACTTTTATAAGCACTTTTTCTTAGAATAGCCAACAGACCACTATATTCATGTAGTTCAGGAAGGTGTATTAGTTCACTCTCTACTGCTTCCTTTTCTCTGCTTGTAAAGTGAATATACTAACTTTTCACAGTATTTTCACACAGATTTCAAAAAGTGATTTAGGCATAAATCATACACCAGGGAGTACCAGACGTCTCAGAATAGGAAGCAGATATCAGTGGATATTCATCTAAACAAAGTGAGAATGGGGTCTATCTTGGATTTAGTCCAACTCCACTGAAGACAGCTGCATGTTTTACACAGAATATGCCTTTCTATTTGGAAAAAAAAAAATCATATTTTTAGCCATGAACCGCTAAGTAATTTCTTGGTCATTTCTCTAAAAAATTAAATGCAAGTATTTTTCTTTCAGAAGTAAGTTGGGGCCAAAGTTGCTTATGCCACGAACTTTTTGTGTGACAGCTCCTCAATCAGAACACTGAGAGCCAACCAGGATGAATTTCCTCTATCCTCCTAAAAGAGATTAAAAATTGCTTTTCCCACTGCAATAGTAAGAAAAACTCTCATTAACTACCTGGTGACCCCCAGGTGAGGAATAATATAGCCAATGTTCACACTAGTAGTTGGAGTTGTTCAGCCTGGAGAAGAGGAGGCTCCAAGGACACCTTATAGCACCTTCCAGTACTGAATAGGGGCTAAAATAAAGCTGGAGAGGGATTTTTTACCAGGGCATGTAGTGATAAAAGAAGGGAGAATGGCTTCAAACTAAAAAAGAATAGATTTAGGTTAGATATTGGGAAAAAATTCTTTACTATGAGAGTGGTGAAGCACTGGCACAGGTTGCCCAGAGAAACTGTTGATGCCCCATTCCTGAAAATGTTCAAGGACAGGTTGGATGGTGCTTTGAGCAGCCTGGTCTAGTGGAAAGTGTCTGTGCCCATGGCATTGGAGTTGGGACTAGATGATCTTCCAACATCTATGATCCTATGGATTAGAAAAACAAAAACAAATAACTCCCAAACCACCAGCCAAAAAAACCCCACGTGAAATGGCATACAAAATTAGAGCAAATAGAATAACCTTTAAGTTTTCCTTTGTGAAATCAAGAGTTGAACTCAATGATCCTCAACGGTCATTTCCAACTCATGTTATTCTATGATTCTTATATTGTTTAAAAAGCAAGGTCAACCATAAAAAGCAAAACAATTAAAAATCATGTGAACTAAGATAATCTATGCAACATGAATCTCTTGCAGGGATTAATTAAATTATCTTTTTCTGCCATAGTACAGTTAAGCCAGAAATCCATCTGTAGTCATTTGAGACAGAAAGGAAATTCAGAGTCATTCTGGCTATCTAAGGTGGACATACAAACTGAACAACTAACCTAAAGATTACTCTGCAGCTGTGCAGAATACATGCAACAGAATGTGACAACAATGGGAGGCACAATGACTAGACGTGGGATAAGTTAAATATGCTAAAAGAAAAACACATGCAAAGCAGGTCAAACTGGAAACTCAGAACAGGGGACCCTAAACATTCTGGCATTTTGGATTTTCTGCGGCATCTATACTGCAGGGCTAATATAATTTCCATCTCACAGATATACAATGAAGGTCAATTCATTCATGTTTATAAAGCTTTCAGAACTACAGTGGTGAGCACTTCTGTTGGAAATGTCCATGGGGAACTTAATATTCAGGCATGCCCTGAGTTTTAAGTATGCAAAGAAATATTGAAGTACTTTCCTATGAGCAAACACTATTTGTTCTGCTAAATTAAACCTATAGAAGAAATATGGGAGCATGTAATTAAAAGTTGTCTGTGCAAACAAAGTTATTTAAGAAATGTGGAACTTTTTGAGTGCTTTGTTCAGCAACCTGAAAGGTCTTGAAATAATTTTGAAGATGTAACTGCGTGTATTCACCATGAAGGGTGTGCATTACTTCATCTAGGATTAATAATGCAAAAAGAAAGGTATTTGCACAAAACTCCCAAACAAGCGAATCCAGTTATACTACTACAGGTGCCTTAAAATCTTCAAACTTCTTTCAAAAGAAGCTTTTAATGTGCTATGCTCTTTCCCATGGATGAGTCCTATTTCTAATTAACACAAACACAAAACAAAGATACATTATGCTCATCACAAATTTCATGAAATTACTATTATCTAATTTAGAAGTGTCATTCATGACTCTGTAGTTTTAAACAGAATAGGGTTTTACACCTAACTTTAGATCCAAACTCTGATATATAGGAAAAAATTCTTCCCAACATTGCCTTATTTACCATTAAAGTATTGAATGAACTCTGAGAACTTACAAGGGTTCACACTAATTTTAAAATGGGTTTTCACTGAAATGTAGCACTTTGCAAACATTTTATTTTTTTGTTCCCTGTATGACCTCAGCAAGGAAACAAGACAGATTAACTAAACAGATCAAACTGACTAAAACACTGTGGATGGCTTATAACAAGGATTTTTTTTGGTTTTAATTCTTCATAACCAAAAATGTGCTCCTGCAGCATTGTGCTTAAATTGCCATTCCAAAATTCATCTTCTCTCTATTATCACTGAACAGTAGTGTCATGTTGCAACTGCAGTTAAAATACCTACTTGACTGCTGTCAGAAGGATTAAATGTTTATCTTCATAGGTTGACAAAATAAGGTATTACCATTTATAAACTCTGGGAATTAAGATTTAAGGCCACCTGAAGGAAATCCAGATAACTAAGGTACTTAACTTGGCTATTGATTGACTGTATCTTGAAGGCCTGTTTTTGCCAAACATAAGCAGGATTAGGAAGGCACAATTGCAATTGGCCATGGGATTCCATATCAGTTTTAACAAAAACCTGAAACTGTTCTGGCCTCTATGGGTTTTGCATAAAGACTGGGTAATGCACATACTGCACCTATGACTATACTGTCAATAGAAACAACACAGCAAGAGTTAAAGGATGCTTACTAGCTTGCAAGGCTACCCAGTAATAACACTGAAGACCAGATCGGAAAAGAACAGAAATCTCATGCTTTGGGGTTTAAAGGCAGTCCATAAACATTTGGGGAGTAATTCTTTGAGAATAAGATTAAATTGTCAGTTCTTGGACCTTTTTGTGGGTATCCAGTTGCGGCCCACAGCAAAGGAAAATATGTTAGAGTACGTTAATTGTATACCTAGTAAAGTACAACTGTTACTGTTCTCTTAACTGAGGTTTTGAGTTCAAAGTTATTACCCTCTGCTCTACAAATTCAACCCTGTGATTGTTCTTCAAGAAAACCTTGAGTAGTTCTATGTGGGAGACTTATTTTCACATGGGACAAGTACTTCACATACAAAAACAGTACATCTTCATTCTTATTCAGTTTTTCCCAACTGCATCATCCCCTAACAAGTAACCTTCTGAAAAAGTAATAAAATCACTGTTTTCTCCTTTTATGTTCCCTCTGCTTGAAGTTCTGCTTAAGTGATTGAAAACATCCTAACTGTGATCTTCTCACTTCCTCTATTAATAGCAGATCTCTCCCCAGTGCTGTATTTTAGTTTCTAGATGCTCTGGACAAACACAGGTGAGCCTAAAAATCCTTGCCAGAGGAAAAAAACAATATGTATACAGAGGGAAAATTTACAAAAAGCAAGCGCAAGGAAAATAGGTCTATCCCAACTAAAATTAACATAGAGTTTACTAGCTTGTTCTGCTAGTTCATGCCTAGTTTTAGGGTGATGTTGCTGCCTCACACATTCAATTTAACTAATGTGAGCTATAATCAGTATTTTTATGATGTCCATTTGGATATCCAAATCCCAAGAGCAGCCCGTAGATACAACCTAAATAGTACCTCAGCTTCCTGTTGTCACAAAATAGGTATGACAAGATTTCACATTGCTTGAGTACTTTGAAAATGGTGCTACTGATTCATTATTACAGCTACCAACATATAAGTTTATCATGCTTAAAACAGGACATAACTATTTCATATGTAATAGTTTCAAGTATATTTCATTCTTTCAATACAGAAGATTGCATTAATGATTTAAATACAAATGCCAAAAGTAACTCATTGAGAACACCTCAGTGTAAAATATTCAGTTTACTTCTATTAAACTCCAACCTGTATCTCAAAAAGACACTGTGGTCATAACCAACCTAAAAATGCCACAAAATGGAGAGCTGGCTTTCAGGTGTGTTATAAATGAAATCACGTGTGTTACCATTCAAAACAGTGTTCTGCCAGAGGATTTGGATCTGTGTTTTCAGTCAAGTAGACCTCTCACAAACTTCAGCAACGCAATTTATTTACATAAAAACTGCAGGGAAAGGCCCTTTAATTCTTAAGTATGAGTCAGCTTTTATGTTTCACTTCTAAATGAGGTTTTTATAACCAGCAAAGAGAGGAAAACCAGTCTGAGGTGCTACTTGGGCTGCTAGCCCAGACCAAAACTGCCTTTAGCTTCACTCAGATCCGTGTGCAGCAGGATCACGGATCCTGGATCCTTAAGTATGCCGCCCGTATAACTTATGTAACTGAACATGCAAATACCCAACTGAAATACCAGAAGAGCTGCACAACAAAAGCTCGGGGAGGACGGAATTTGGGTTATGTGCGTGTCGGTGTGTTTTTAATTCGGTTCAGACTGAATGAGGTACAAATCCTGGCTGGGCTCTGGCCCCCTGGAGCAGGCAGGGTGAAGCTGTGCCTGCGTCAGGCCCCACTGCCCTCGGCTCCCTTGCAATCGTGCAGAGCCCTCACAGCTTCTGGGGCTGCCTTCAAACACGCTCGTGGTGCTCCTGAAGTGCTACACAGCTGCTGAAGTGGAGCGAGCCCCTGGAATAAACACCGCAGAGTGTCAGGAGCACATGATCACCGGGTATTTTGGAAGTTTGCTTTCAGCATACCTTCGTATCTTGGAAAAAGGAAGCCGGTATTTTGTGTACCATAGACTTTTGCAGTAACATGCATTCATAAGCAAGTGCTGCTGCAAGCAACGAAAAGGTTTCCTACACAAATATTTACTTTGTTGAGAACATTTTAACCTGAGAGCGAAGATAAGCAAATATTGGCTACTGAAATCTTCTTCAAATGACATATTCCTTTACATATATTCCAAGTAGATCTATCAGAACATAACACTCTCTTCAAGTAATATCAAAGCAAACAAGGGAAATTATGGATATTAAGAAAAAAATCATTTCATCTTAGGTTGCTTATTTTCAGAAATATGCCAAACAAAATAAGAATATATCTCATTAAATACAGATCTTGGTCCCTATCACACGACTTAAACATGAAAAACCATGCTGAGTTTTAGCCTTACTTAGAAATCTTTGAATGTCAGACCTTCTAATGATATTTTAATGTACTTTGATTGTTTGTATTACCTTTTTACTGCAGTGACGAAAATGGGAAATCACTGTACTTAATACCTGAAGTTTCACAAAATACTAAATTACTTGTGTTCATACACAAAAGCAGTCAAATCCAAGCCTGGGAAGCAGGTATGATTCTAAAGCACTCACCACTGACACTCTATTAAAACTACAGAATAATTTGAGTCAAAAGGCTGGAACCTGTTGTGGTTCAGGATGCCAAAGAACTATAAGAAAAAAAGAATTGGGATTTTTTAGAACCTATCTAAAGATCTCTGAGTCTTTAAGACATAGGGCCTCATCCTTCTCCCCTTGAACTCTGCAAGAGTTTTGACACCAGCTGTAGCTGAAATCCGCACAGAATTAAAAACATCTGAGATCAGGAAAGCTGTATGTTTCACAAGGACCAGATCTGCACACAAAATGTCTCATAGGCTTGTCTTGGTTATTTATATTTCTTTCTTCTTCCCAAAACACAAAAAGAAATGAAGATGTGCTGGAGTTGACTGTAATGTAAATTTCAGATCAATTTGTATCTGGTTAATAAAAGCAAAGTATACTTAATAGGTGGAGTCCATTTACTCCTAGTAATGCAAATCACACTAATCAAAAATTCTGGTTTTGAAGCTTCTAATCAAAACAAATAAACAAAACTTCTAGTAAAACCACTAGAATTCACATAAAACTGACAAGTAGTAGTAGAGGACCATAATCTCCTTTCATGTTTTGTCTTCCTTACAAAAGTATGATTTTCATATTCCAGAGTTGGTCGGAAGTACCAAATAGTATGTACTGTTTTACAGGTGAAAATATTTAAGACCACCACTAAAAGCTTTGTTGCAGGAAACACATACAAACCAAAATACATACAGGGATATCTTATGCTTTCTACTCATAGAAAATTCCCACTTAAGGAAGTGATGAACACATAAAAACCAAAACAGATTTGGCAACTTTTGGTATTTATGCTGTCCCACTAAGTTTGCTATCATGGAATCAGAAACTTCAGTACTAATGGTAAACAGCCACCCTGAATCTACATCCAGCTCCTCACAAATAATTGAAATCCTGGATTCAGTAGGCACTGCACTGTCTTTTATTTCTAGCTTGTGCCTTTTTCTTAAAATAGAGAAGGAAAGGCAGGGAGGACGAGAAGAGTGAGGAGGGGAAGTAGATGCATGCAATTTTCAGTATCTAATGACTTGTAAATGTTATCGGTACTAGCACCAATTGATTTGCTTTCCTGTCCACAATCCTGTCAGCAGTTTGGAGTCCAAGTGTGAACTTGGAATTCGGCCCTGAGTGCTGAAATCAAGATTTCTACGAATTTACTGAGCACCCCAACTCTGCAGTTGGAAGAAAAAAAGCATCCACTGAATCTCTGTCTTTTCATTCCAAAGTCCTTATACAACCACTGCAGTTCTCAAGTAAAACGCTTATTGGTATCATATTACTTACCCCCCCACCCCATACCCCCCAACCCAAGGTAGGTTTTATTATTTTCACAGAAAACAAAAATAAAAATACAGCCTTTACCTTACAGATCTGAAAATAATCTGAAGTGAGTGTCTCCTGGATCTCCTCTCTGGGTGTCCCTGCAGCTCCCGCAGTCCCTCCTGGGTGCACGGAGCCGCCACCAGCCCCACTTCCACTGCCACTGCTTCCAACAGGGGATGCGGCAGTTAAACCATCCAAAACTTTGCGAAAATTAAATTTCTTCATTTTGGAAAAATCTTTCGGAAGATTTGGGGGGGGAGAAAGGATGTGTCGTAACACATTCAGCTACATGTAGCGACCGAGAAAGTCTTTAATGGTCCTCTGAGTGAGGCAGCACTTTAAGTCTCTTGTACCAAACAGAATGTCAGTATTAGGTATAATTGATTGAAAAATACAAAGGCTTCATTTTGTCAGACGCAAAAGCTACCTGGAAAGGTCCTTTCCAAAAATAAACAAACAAACAAACAAACAAACAAATAATCCACAAGCAGCAGGACTAAGATTTACGTTCAAACAAGGAACAATGGAACAACCGCCATCGGGTTCGCTCACAAAATCCACATTTAGCAGTGGTCAAAACAGAAAAGTAAATAAAAAATGCAAGCCGGCATCCAAAACAGTGGGATCCATCCCTCTACCTTATCTGCCCAGGATCTGCCCTCGGCACTTGATTATTTCAGCAAAACTACCGAAATTCGTCTACATTCAATTTCCCCTTCGCCTCAAAACCTCTTTGAGCCAGGGGTATCTCTGCCCCCGAGGTTTCCGAGGAGCGGATTCCCCGTTCCCAGCCGCTGGTGCGACTCCTGTTTCTGGTTCCCTGCCCACCCCAGCGAATGCCGGCAGCCGCTGCCGCACTCCGTGCTGTCTCTCTCCCCTCGGGCTCCACGGCGGGGTGCGAGATGCGGGCTGCAAGCCCCCTCGC
>WEKY01008960.1:0-20572 GCA_013390045.1 Picathartes gymnocephalus | reverse complement strand
CCGCCGCTCCGTGAGGAGCGACGGCAATGAGCGACCCCCTAAGCCAGTCCGGCCGTCTCGGGCTGACCACCCGTGCCCGTCCCTGCGCTGAGAGACCCCCTGCCCGTCCCGATCACCGAGCCTGTGCCGCTGCTGTGCTCTCCCCCCGGAGCCGCTCCGGCGGGACCGGGCTCCCTTCGGCGCCGGGGGGACGCGGGGCGGGGAGGGGCAGGTGAGGAGCGGAGCGGGGCAGGTGAGCGGGCAGCGGAGGGCGGCGGCGGCCGCTCCCGCCAGTCCGGCACGCTCGCAGTCGTTCTCCGAGGTACTGAAAGCTCCGCCGGCCTCAGCCGCAGCTCCTCCTCCTCCCCCTTCCTCCCCTCCTCTCCGTGCCTGCCTGCCGCCCTCCCCCGTCCGCCAGGCCCCGCCTGCCGCACCAGCGCGCAGCCGGCGGCGACGCCCCACCCCCGGCTCCCGGCCCTGCTGTGGGCGGGGAGGGGGAAGGAGGGGAAACGTTAGTGATTGACAGGCAGCCGCGGCTGCCTATTGGTTACTGCCGTAAAGCGGGGTGAACGTGATTGGCGGAGACGAGAGAAGGGGCGGGGACTGCGGGCAGCGTCTCGGCGGACTGTCGGCTCCAGATAGGGAACGAGCGATGTCTGACGGCCGCCGCGATCTGCGGCCTCTGATTGGGGCGCGGCGAAGATGGGCACGCTCTCCCACCAATGGGAGCACGACCCGCGACGCCCGGCCCGCACCCGGCGAGGTGGGCGGGGCCAGAGGAGCCCCCGCCCCACTGCGGCGAGAGCGGCGGCGGCCCGGAGGTGCTGAGGGGGAACAGTCCCAGGGAGCAGCGGGGCTGGCGGGGAACAGGGTTTATGGCGATGGGGAGGACTGAAAGTTGGTGTTGCAGCTTTAGCTGCGTGCGGGAGGTCAAGCAGACCCAAAATTCGGGATGAAGTTGTGCCAGGGGTGATTGGGGTTGGATATTAGGAAAAGGTTTTTCACCCAGAGGCTGGTTGGGCACTGGAACAGGCTCCCCAGGGAAGCGGTCACAGCACCAAACCTGACAGAGTTCAGGAAGTGTTTGGACAATGCTCTCAGGCGCATCGGGTGACTCTTGCGGATGGTCCTGTGCAGGGCAAGAGATGGACTCAATGATCTTGTGGGTCGCTTCCAACCCAAGATATTCTGTGATTCTGTAAAAATATCGCGGGAGGTGACGGTCCTGGTGGTGGCAGAGCCGAGGAGCCCCCATTTCTTGCCGTGGCACGGAGGGGTCTGTGCCGGTCGGTGCTCAGCCCCCGCACTGATACTGCCTCCTCGGGGGCAAATCCTTTTTTCCTTCCCAGCAGGAATACAAAGCACCCAGGGGTGCCCTTCCCGAGGCTCGCTCCGAAGCCGTGCAAGTTGCGTGGGACAGCTCTGTGGCCTCCGAAGCGCGATCCGGCACAGGAGGTGTTACACTGCACACAAGCCTCTATAAAAAGGTTATTCAGGTCAGGAACAAATGAGGCAGCGATTAAAAGTGACTCATGGCACAGCGCTGTCTACGTGGCTGGAAGCCGAGAACTGAATAAAATGGTATAAGGAATTTCTTCTGTTTGGGAATAAACACGTAACACCTCTCCTCTCCTGTATAGGAATTAATACATAACACCTCACCAAAGTGTTGCACGTTCCTCACACTTGAGGTGACCAATGAGTGCACACTGGTCACCTCATTTTTCAGATGTTTCAGAGGTGCTTAGTGTAGTTCTGATACCTACTCTAACACTTAATTTGGTTTTTATGAATCTTACAGTTCTGTGAAGCAAGATAATAGTGTTTATTTCAGCTTCTTGCACTGAGATCCATACTTTATTTTTTTCACTTTAGCTCATCCTTTTGTGTTCACAGGTACTCCCCATCTGAATGATAGAAAGGGTGCAGTAGAGTTCAAAGAATAACTGTAGCTTTGCTTAATGCCCTCATGAAAAGTAAAGGGTACATTGCTGATGAAACTGGTAAGGTTGATAGGTTTCCCGTAGCCAGGAAAAAAGGGAACATAACTTTGTATGGGAAACAAAAAATATGAGGAATGTGGCAAGGAGACAGAAATGAATAAAGGGCACAGAACTGAGTACAGAGTTTTGGAGAATAAGGAAAAGTCAAAACCCAGTTGAAGCTATTTGAAGAATGTCATGTCCTACTGATACTACGTTCACCAGAGGCAATGCAAGTAAAAAAAAAAAGGGTCTCAAAACTCAAAAAAAAAAAGAGATAACAACATGAATTGTAAATAGGAAAGGGAAAGATAAGGTTAAAAATGAAATAATTAGGATGAAGAAAATGTCACAGAGACTTGCAAAAAATCTGCCTGGGAGTCAGGGGTTGCTAGAGGAAGAAAATCTGACAACACAATTGTTTTACAGTTCTAAAGAGGACGGAGATAAGACTGTTTTAAGTCAAGGAAAAGAAGGATGAAAATTAGAAGAATGATAACTTTGGAGGTGGAATAAGGTGCAGACATTTTTTGAATATCAACATTTCTCTTCCAGAGAATCAGTATGGAGAACTGGGTATTGATGATTACATACTACCTCAGAGTATCCAAAAGGACAAGCAAGGATCCTCACACTGCCAGTGTGCTGGTAGGAAAACTGACTTGTAGGGAAAAAAACCAAAACAAAAACAAACTGACCAATAAAATATAATCAGTCCTGTTTATAAACACCAACTGAGAAAAAAACTTGGGCTCACTATTGGTGCATGTAAGGCATGTATGTCCTTTTTGAAAGTTTTTCTCTAAGCTGGACACAAACCCAGAAGCAGAGAAAGAATGAGTGAAATGATAGATGTGGGATGGTGCAGAGGGTGACAGGACAGTGTAGGACATAGGTAAACTCAGTAACAGTTTTGACAGGCACAGAAAAGAGCCCCATTGAATGACCACACTGCTGAGAAGTTTTGTTGTATAACAACAAAAAAAGGGAACAATTTTGGTAAAAAAGCCCATTGCTTCTTTTTTTTCAGTGGAGAAGCAAGCAGTAGACACAGGAAGTATTCTGTTGCTGATCTGTTCTGGTTTAGATTGTGTTGATGTTTCATAGGGCACTTCTGAGATTGCCACCAAGAGTTTTAATAAAAGTTGATTAAATTAGGAAAATGTGGAAATATTTTACATGTTCAATTGATACATAAACTAAATTAAATAAGACATGCGAATGCATTGTGGGAAATATGTATCTGAATGTGTATGTTAGATAGTAATGAGAGGGTATATTTTTCAGTGTTTTTTTCTGAATATATTTTATATTTAGTAGTCATCTTGTTCTGCAAGGTCAAACAAAAAGCAAATGTTCAAAGGATAACAGTTTGCTACAAAGACTTTGCTGAGAAAGAGTATCTTTAACATTCCACACCATCAAAATTCATATGAACTTTCATTCTGATTTTTGCTTAACTAAGCTTGTGATTATGTGCAGTAATATAAAAAGATTGTTCAGAATCAAACCTGACAAAGGAGAGTAATATTAATTCAGTGTTCTCTCAATCTGATTCAAGAACTGACCAAGAAAATGAAGAATCGGGAAAGATGTCCTTAGTTCAGCTGACCAGAAAGTGATAATATTAGAGATTGTATATGTTTTGTGTATGACTGATCATTAATGTTCTGGTCAGTTCTCTGGCTTTCTTGTTTTATTATCTTTTTATAGCAAATCTTGCTTCAGCCCATGGACTAGACTTTCCTGACTTTTCAAAGCTGCAAACATATTTTAATCTCAGGTTATATTTTCGGTATCTTAAAAAAAAATACATGCAGAAGTGTGCAATAATGGTTTCACAGTTGACACTTTTTAAGTGGTTCATGTAAGTCCTTTTGATAATCCCTGTATTAGCAGTTAAAAGCAATGACCCTTGAGAGAAATCACTGTATGCCCACCAGAAGCTGACCAGATCACAGCCTTGCAACTACACCCTGCCAAAGAATTTTTGTGCCTGTAGATAAATGAAGGAAAAGGATGTAATCAAATACCAGAGGCACATTTATGCCAATGCAGGCAAAACTGTGACTTTGTACAGCTACCCATTCCTCATTGCACTGTGGGACATTTGCCAGTATTACCCATGTTTCTGTGTAATTCCAGAACATCGAATGGCAGCAAGCATAGTGTTCCTGCCTGCAGAGCTCCACTAAAAATATCCCCAGTCGGTGGTGAATATCTGGTTAGAACAGCTTGCTGAACTCTATCAATTAGCCAGATCTTAATCTATTTAATGTGTTTTATTAAGGCTATATAATGCTAATGTTTTAATCAAAATGTCAAGCAGTACTAAATCAGATTCATTAGGAAGGTCCAAGTCTATCACATCCATGTGGTTACCTTGATCAAACAAACCTGTAATCTCATCAAAAATTGAAGTCAGGCCTGCTTGTCAAGTCTTGTTTCCATAAAGCCATGTGGATTTGCTTTCATTACATTCCTACCTTTAACTCCTTATTGATTGAATCACATATAGCACGACTGCTTAAATTCACATAACATCACTGTTTTGTCTAGGATTACCAAGGATGCCAGGTCTGTTATTACCTTGGTCATTCTGCTTGATTCTTGGAATAACATGAGTTTTCCTTTGGCTCTCTGAATATTAGCTGTAAAAAGAGCTGTTAAAAATTAACATAAGAAGGCTGGAAGTTTCCTACTCTTTAAGGATCTTTGGATACTTGGGTGCCATAGAGACTGCTGATTGAAAAACAGCGGTGCCATTCTCATCCTACAGAGGTGTCAATGGATAGAAAGATAATTCATCATCCTCATGTAATATTAATACATAATAATTTTTCTTTCTCTTCACAAGTACAGGATGGAAATATTTACCATAAAAATGAGATCTTTTATGCATGCTCTGAGGCCAGATTTCTTAATGAAGAAGCTGTGGAATGTGTCTGTACAAAACTGAATATGTAATTTTGTAATAAGAACGCAATTTTTGCAGTAGGCAAAGCACAGGTGTAAATTAGCCCATGGGTAGAGTCCTCCATGGGTAAATCACCTCAGCTTGAGGTGATCTGTTCTCACTGCTGTTGAAAATGAAGATCCTGCATCCATTTGAGCCCTTGGGGGGATATTGTCCCTTCAGCAATGCATTAATTTGCTAGGAAAGTCAATAGTTTTATTTTGGGTTAATGAGCTGGATTAGCTCTGCACAGGGTCAGACAAGCCCTAGAGCCAGTGCAAAGAAAGGCAGAGCCACAGACCTAGACAGAAAGATGAGGGTAGCCCCACTTTTGTTAAATGTGGTTTGGCTCAGGTGTACACTATAAATTCATCGTGATGGTGGCCTATTGAGCTGTGTTCCAAGTACATGCCCTGCTTAGGAAGGGCTGCATATCTCAGTGAAGAGCTGTCCCAAGCCACCTGAGCAGCAGCTGGGGCCAAAGAGAGTGTCCTGTTGCAACAGAGCAATGTGGGGTGTGCTGAGGGTTCTCCCAAAGCTCTGGGACTCAACCGAGAGCTGGTTGCTCTGAAGCAGGGGTCCTTTTCTAACAGGTTGTGGGGTCCGAGGTTACAGAAGCCACAGAGGAGCTGAAGCCTCAGTGATTGCACAGCAGTAACTTGCTTTTTCACTATAGCTAGTCTGCAAATCTCTGGGATGTCAAATTAAGATAACTTGGGTTCTAGTCAAGGCAATGTGGGGCCTTGCCTGGGAGACACAACTGGTGTAAGAGGCTTGATAAAGATGTAGTTAAGATATGCCATGTACCATGTTGCAAGAGATTTCTTATCCACCTTTATTGTAGTTCTCAGACTGACTTTTTGGTCTTCTCTTTGCATCCAACTAGCATTGTATTCCATGCACAGTTTTCTGGTTCTTCCTCTTAATCTCTTTTCCTAACACTTCATTTTACAGATCCTTGTCTGTCATATAGTTTAGCTCCCTCTTCCCCCTCTTACCCCTTCAGTAAGGATTAGATAAAATGTCTGGCTTTCCCAGGTCCTGCTGTGAGCTGGGCTATTTGAACTTCTAATGACCCAGGCTTGCAATCCAGCTTGTGCACATCCGATGTATCTGAAGATGTAATGGTCCATTAAAATATTTTTAGTAACTGGCACAGGTTTTCAGAAAGCAGAGTTGTTATTTTCTTACTCTGAAGTTTTAATTTCCAAGCATATGTCTGACTTTTGATCAATATATACATTTCTGATTTTCTTGTGGATGTTTTCCATTCTGACCATTTTCATCTTCTCTAGTAGCTGCAAAACAGCAGGAGCTAAGGCCTTTTCAAAGTCAGTTGTTAATAGTTCTCAGAACAGCTTTCCAAAAAAGACGTCTGTGAAAATGGGATAGCCACTAGCTTTTCAGTACAAGGGAATGTTGGTGTCCTTGAGCAAATGTGTACCTATCCAGGTAACAGATAGTCAGATCACCAAACTGGCCAGTCACCCTCCCAGACATGTTAGCAATAGACCACAGATTTCTCAGTCATCAAGGATAAGCTTTCAGATAGGGAACTTTAAGCATCAGTTAAGCATGTTAGATAATCTACTGTATTTAAATTCCTTGAGAGGAGAATATCCTTCATTAAAGCAGAAACAGTAAGAGCTTTAGCAAGTCAGGAAGACTGTAATTCACAGTGAATATTCTTTTTGTTGTCAGACTTGCTACAAATTTGATGTTTTATGCCTTTTTCCATTATTACTCTGAGTGTTTTGCAAATTATCACTGAGATTTGAAGTGACAGCCAATGTATTGCACATTGTTAGCTCACTTTATTAGATTCTGCCCTAACAAAGGTCTCAGTTAGGACTGGGGTACTTGTCTTTGTTGCTTTCAAACCCACAGTCTTGCAAATTTGAAACACAATCTTTGAATTCATTTAAAAGCATAAGGAATTAGAAGGAAAAAAAAATATGTTTAATGAGTCTGCACTTGCTCTATAGAAAAGCCATCAGCACAGTTTGCATTTTTGGGTAGGTTTCTTCCAATACTCGCAAAAAAGAGACTTCTTATTAGTTGGGGGAAATTTCAGCTGCCCTTCAATATCCTTCAGTTTAAATTACGGGGTAAAAGTGTCCATTCACTCAAACTAGTTTGAAGAATCATAGGAACCAAATATATAATGTGTCAGTTCACAAAACATCAGATATCACGTTTCTGGCCTATTTGTGAAAAACCTTCATAGAAAAGTCTTGGTCCAAGAGCAGGTGGCTGCATTTCGTATAGATGGCCCTTAATAGTGTAGATATTTGCATTAAAAAATAGCTGGCAAGATCAGAGAGAGAGGAGGAAAGCAAAAGTAAAATGGAGCCCACATTGCAGTATTTCAATCCTTCTGTCATTAAGAGCACTCAGTTTTATGTCTGCACCTTTCATTTTTAACAGTCGATATATTCTGCAAATTGCTGTTGACCTGCAAGACCAATACCCTTGTCTCTTCTAGACTAAACAATTCTTCATAATAAACAGCCTAACCAGAAGACTCCAGGGAACAAATACTACCTGGAGTCTGACTTCAACCTTTTAATGAAGTTTATGAAAAAAAACCTTGCTGCTGCTCTATAGAATCACCCCCATCTCCCAAACCATCCCCCAAACCTGGACCACATCCTGACCACAGCCATGTCCTTCAGCACAGGACTGCAAACCACCTAATCAACTGTCTAAGAATCAATGTCATGTTGAGCTATTCCATGGGCAAATTTGATCACTGAAATGGCTCTTATGCCTTCCTTTTCTCCCCTTTAATCTTAATTTAAGAGGAAAATGAAGGCAGATCCGACCATTCTGTCTCCTCTGCGAGTATTCTATGAAATATTCCATCCTAGTCTCAATACTTTGTTGAAAGGAAGTCTGGCAGAAATGTTAGCAGTGAAAATCCAATCAGTCCTAAAAGTTTAAAAAATGTTTCTTCATGCCAGAAATGACAGCTGTATTATTCCTCAACCCTTGTTCTGTCTCACAGTCAGGGATTTTCTTTATGTCAGTGTGATATATCAAATAGGAATTTGGTGTGCAGTGTCTGTATTGGATTAGATTGAGTTGTTTCAGGGGCTTGGCATCCTTGCTGTCCCATCTGCATCCTTCAGGTAGTGGATATTTGCAGAATGCTTTTCCAGCTAAGAAGTCAGTGCAGTGCTGATCTGCAACACAGTGCGGAACACAAAGCCTGTCCCTCTGCAATCTGTGTGTGTGCAATCCTATTAATGGCCATTTCTTCAAACCTGAAGGAAATGAGAATCCACCTCAGGACAGATCTGAGCTTAATTCTTCAGTGTATAATCAGTATTTAGAGTAACAGGAATCATTTGTTTTCCAGTTTGAAAGCTCAAAATAATGTTAATATATTTGAAATATATTGAAAAAATAACCAAATGTAAATTAAAATAGCAAATGTCTGCTTGAAAATATCAGAATTGTTTTTTCCAAATGTTGCTTGCATTTTTTTTCTACTAGAATCGTCCTCTAAACCTGACATATTCATTCAGACTTCCCATTGACTCAAACTAGTCGAAAAATAGCTGTCACTGGTTTCTACTACTGTCTTTTATAGAGGTGTGTTGGTTAGTGGAGAATTAGGCACAGGTGTCCTACATCTCAAGTTTTGTGTGATGACCATTGAATCAAAGCAGTTTCCCAAGAAGCTGCAGGGGGAGTTTTCTGAAATATTTGGTAGAGACCATGGTCCCCCACTGCAAATTCAAGTCTCTCTCAGGCAGACCCAGCACCTCCTAGGTGGAATACACCAGACTGATGTGCTTGCTTATCCCATCTGTGTTACCAAGCCATGCTTTATTACCCAAACCCAGGAAAAGAATTAAAAAATCATTCTCTCTATTGTTCCACTAAGTGACTAGCAAATAATTGCCTAGCCCACTCATGTATGTCACATCATGCTCATCTCTATCCACAAGGAAAATCACTTTTAATCTTTGGCTCCAGCATTAGGAAAGTGTTCAGAGTGGTAAATCATATGAAGCATTTTGATAGTTTCTTCCTAATAGAATTCAGTTTTCTGTATTTTTGAGAATTATTTTCTCATCTCTGTAAAATAAATAAGACTATAAATCGTGGTCTAAAGGATAACACCAGGAATCTGGCAGTTATTAAATAACACGCAGCCAAAACGAAGTATTGTACCTCTAACTCATTTGTCACATATTTTAGTAATTTGTTTCACCTGTTGGCAGGTTTGAAGGTGAATAGGTATAACGGATACAAACAGTAATATATTTGGTATTTAAGTTTGCTTAGTGATGCCTGGGCTGGAGGAGTTTGGGTGATTCATCAAAGGCTCTTGTCCCCCAGACAGCACAGACTCTGTTTCATTACAAGCCCAGCATTTTTTGAAAAACCAGGAGGAGGCGTGTCTAAGGTTTCCATTCTTGGTTAACATGAACACAACATCCCAGCCCTTGCTTTGCATCTACCATGTGCTCACAGACAAGTTGTAAAACCAAAGTTCTCACTCATTTGGAATATTAAGATCCCCAGACATTTTATGGATTGTGTGCCTTCTGAAATGCTCGGTTTTGATCAGGTGCACGTTTACATCCTATTCATCACTCAGCAACATAACCTATGGAGGACGATTAGCATTCATACTAGAAATGCCTTATGCTTTCCTACCAGTATGAATTATTGCTTTCATCTCTGAATTTACATACACTGATGCTTGGACAGATTCTAGACACATTTGGAAGGAAATGTGTTTCAAGTGACTGGTGGAACAAAGAATGTTTCTACTTCTCATCAGACTATTCTTTAAAATATGTCACATAGCTGACTGACTTAGTATTTTGATCACTGCATTTCGTTCAGGCTCACCAAAACTCATTCTGTCAAGGTGGGTTTGTCTTTTCAGAGATTTGTGCTAAAATCTAATCTGTTCTGCATCCTCAATGTTTTAAGGTTTTTCTATTTTGATGCTACTGATGCCACTGTGTTTATTTAGAAGAAAAAAAAGGTTTTAGTTCCTTACAAAGGAACTAAAAAAGGCTTTAGTTCCTCACATCCTCTTCACTCACATAGTTGGGATTAGACTCCTCCACATAAGAAATGGTTTTGTTTCAGTGTTGCATTGGGGTTTGTGTGGCAAGATTTTGGTAACAGGGTGGGGACTACAGGAGCAGCTTCATTGAGAATCTGCCAGAAACTTCCCCCATGTCTGACAGACATGGCTGGCTGACATGACAGATGGCTCCAAGATGGACCTGCCATTGACCAAGGCTGAGCCCACCAGGCCTCTGTGGTAACTTATTTATGAAGGGAAGAAGATTATTGGGCAGAAGTAATTGCGGCCAGAGAAGAGAAGAGTGAGAATCTGTGAGAGGGATGACTCTGCAGACACCAGGGTCAGTGCAGAAGGAAGGGCAGGAGGTGCTCCAGGTGCCAGAGCAAAGATTCCCCTGCAGGCCTGTGGCAAAGACCCTGGTGAGACGGGCTGTCCCCCTGCAGCCCCTGGAGGTCCATGGGGGAGCAGAGATCCAACTGCAGCCCATGGAGGACCTCACGCTGAAGCAGGTGGATGCCAGAAGGAGTCTGTGACCCAATGGGAAGCCCACACTGGAGCAGACTCCTGGCAGGACCTGTGGCCCCCTGGAGAGAGGAGCCCACACTGGGACAGGTTTGCTGGCAGGACATTAGACCCTGTGGGGGACTGACACTGGAGCAGTTTGTGAATAACTGTAGCCCATGGGAAGGAGTCACACTGGAGAAATTCATGGAGAACTGTCTCCTGTGGGAGGGACCCAGCGCTGGAGGAGGGGAAGGACTCTTCTCCCTGAGGAGAAAGCAGCAGCAACAACACATGACTGTAACCCACTTCCCCTTCTCCCTGCGCTGCTGGGGATAGGAGGTAGAGATTTGGGAATAAAGTTAAGCCTGGAAAAGAGGAAGGGGTGGGAAGAAGGTGTTTTTAAGATTTGTTTTACTTCCTGCTCTGACTTGATAGGTAACAAATTCAATTAATTTCTCCAAATCGAGTCTGTTTTGCCCATGACAATAATCAGTAAGTGATTTCTCCCCATCCTTAGCTCATGAGCTTTCATTATATTTGCTCTCCTCTGCTCTCTCCAGTTGAGGAGAGGAGTGATAGAGCAGCTTTCGTGGGCGCTGGCATCCAGCCAGGGTCAAAACACCACGAGTGTTAAATTGTGCAGTTTTCTGTCTCTATAGTTTGTTCTGGCTCTGTTACACTGAAGCGTCAGAAATATAGCGAGGACTTCAGCTCTTAGTGAACTTCAGCTTTATTGGAAAAGGGGGTTTGACAATCTGTTAGGGTGGCTTGTATAAGGGGGATGGCCCAATTCACCAGAGCAGTCCCAGTCATCCAAAGGAGGAGAAGCACTGTCCTGATGAAGCTTCCTCCAGGGCAGGACCTTCTTTCTTCTCTCAGGAGCTGATGAAGACCCTGAGCTGGGCTCTGGTGCCTCCTTTTATAGAGGGCAGGCTGATTTAGATTGGTTGGTTTTTCAATCCGCCCATGGATTGGTTGGTTTCAAATCTCAGCTTGCCATTGGCTTGGGAGCCTGAGGGTGTGTTTGATAAAACTCCTTGATGGAAAGTTCCAGGGCACCTCTAGCCAGCACCATTTTGAGCAATTTTATTCAATTATAGTTAATAACCACATTAATAAGCACAAAGATTGTAACCTTGGCCTATAACTGATAGGGGTAATATAACAATTCTGACAAGGGTCTCTAACAAGATTAGTTTAACAATCCTAGGTCTATAAAGGAGTAGATACATCAGGTAAGTATTGACAGGTAGGTATAACAGGTAAGTACAGGTGTAATCATACAACTTTACTTTCCACAGAAGGTTGCCTGCAGATGCAGGCAAACACTGTCCTGTACACCAGTGACAGGACTTAACACATCAGTATTTACCTGCTCACAATATGGGGCTTCTGGAAGCTGGGGGAAGTATTCTCTCTCTTCACCAACTCATATTAATCTTCTGCCCTCTATAGTTTCAGAAGGTCTTCCCTCTCCCTTGATTTTGGTTCTGGTGTGAATACATGAAAGCTTGAACTCTGGATACATGTTGTATTTGACAGGCTAATTGGCCCATTTTAATTATTTGTCTTTGGCTCACACGTAAGAGATCACCTTTCCCATAAGTAGCTTTAAGGAATCCAGTCATTAATCTTCTTAAGCAGCTATTCTGTTCTCACTTCCTCTAAGGCATTTGCTCTCACAGCCTCCACACTAGACTCATCCAGCAAGGAAATCCCCAAAGGCTCTTCATTGAGCTCTGGGAGAATCCTACCTCACAAAATCATTCCTGGAAGAAAGGGGTCATTATATTATATTTAGATGGTCTTTTACCTTGGGAAAGGTAGTCAAATTAAGCTGACCTCAACTTGATTTTGAAGTTTTTCCAACTTCTAAGGGACAATTACACAATTACATCTGGAGGTAGGTAAGCCCCTCTAAAACAGTCTTTCTGGTACCACATTAAAATCACCTCTGAATACAAAACACTGTATTTTCAACCCCTTGCTGTCATGCTGAAATAAAGATATTGCATTAATTTTAAGTGAGCTTTGACAACTTCACGTATAAAAGCATACTGAATTTCAGTTTTTGCCTGGCATAACCTCACAGATACAGACTTCATGAAGCAAGAAGCTCTTGTGCTTTTTTTTTCTGGCTGCATCACAAATGTTTTTGGAAATGTCTTGTTTGGGCCACACTTTCTTCTTTTGCCACACAACCTGCTCTGGCTTTTAAGAAGAAAGATACTACTAGTGTGGTAGTAATGTAGTAAAATCTCTGTTCTCACTGGTGTAGTAGAAAGAGGAGTTGACAAACTGATGGCATTTGACAGATATAGTTGAGTCAATGAACAGGACAGGGTGGATTTTAGAATATGCAATGGGAGGCAGCAAGGCTTAAAGAAACAGGGTAAGAGACTTGGGAAAAAGCTGATTCAGACTAGATACTGATGTTAGGACAAGGCCATAGGTTTTCAATGTTTTTGGGAAGAGCAGAGGGACTAATGGAGGAGAGGAAAAAACATAAGGTGGGGGAGAATGGGAAAAATCAAAATCAGCTTTCAGTTTTGGTCATACTAAATTGAAGTTGACAGCTATTTAGCCCTAAAATTATTTCAGATGAAAGCTGAGATGTTAGTTTGGACAGGAGAGTGACACCAGTCTGTACTGTGTTTGTCAGGATTGTGATGCTTGTTGAATCTATGTGGATGAAATTACCCTCAGGGAATGTGGAGAGGGAAAAAGAGTTTTAGGGCCAAGGATATGGAACCACCACAAAACATTTCTGAAATAAAAGCCACTTTGAAGGGGTTGGAAAGTGTAAGTCATCCTAACCAAATGTGGCTGATCAGAAGCACAGAAACCAGGATACTGTGCCATCCTTGGAGACAGCACATGCTGCCATGTATTTGGAGATGTACAGTGTATTGTCAGCAGGATAGGGCTCTCTGTCCTTCCCAGTGCAGAGGACTGAGTGCAGAGGAGTCCTTAGCACATTTGTGTCCATCTCTGTGGGCCAGCAATCTTAGTACAGGGCTGGTTTGATATTATTTATGGGAGTGGCACCAGGCCAATTACACGGCTTTTCAATCAATCTTCCCTTCTCTTTATAAAGAGGAAAAGAACCCCAAACAACAAGACTACTGCTCTGAGTGTCTCAATGTTGTCGTGACCACCCAGCTGGGCTCTGTGTTGGTGATGACAGGTCAGTCTTGGCCTGACTTCCTCTGCCCTCACCCTAGCCATCTCTACCTTGCCTTGTGCTCCATCCCTTGTACCAAAACTTGTGAGGTCACAGGTGTAAGTCAGATCAACGTGCTGAAACTATTTGCTTTTTGGCCGTGTCAGTTTTCTGAGCTTGTTCACTCAGCTCACCCTGCTTAAAGCCAATGCAGGGGAGTTGCAGGAGCACGTGGCTGGGGCAGGGAAGGTACCCCCTTCCAGCAGCCACTGGGCAAGGCACAACAAAAATTATCACTGGAGCTGGTGTCCCTGTCATTAGGGTAGAGAGAAAATGTCCTTGTGAAGATGAAGTAGGCTGTGCTTTAAACCTGAGTCACCAGAGTGCAAAGCTCAAGTTTTCTATGGCATTTACATGTATTAACAGTAAAACTACTAATTGCCTTGTCTTGCTGTGTTTTGGTTTTTTGCACATTCCTCTTCATCTTGTACTAAGCAAACACTGTTCCGATTCCTTTCCATAGGTAGACTTTACATTGAGGTCTGCATGTAGACCCTTTTTTGGGTACAAAGTGTGAGCAATCATTTTTAACCTCTGAGATTAACAGATATACTCAGTGGTATTTTGTCACCACCTTTAGCCCAGTTTTTACAATAAATAAATCAAAAAATCCAAGTGCTGCGAGCAGGGTACATTTTTCAACTTTAAGACCAGTCAGTAGGTGGGAGGTGGGACAGATCTGCTGGTTGCGACCTGGGGGATAATAGATAAGAGTATTTTGACACTGCAGGTTTCTCTCTCATGTACTGTGCTTGCCTCCTCTCACCTTGATTATAAAGTTTAAAAAAAATCCAATTCTTCACCACCTACACACATGCTATTTAAATCATGATGTGTATTACCAAAAAACCTTTCCCAGCTGGATGGGAAATTGCTGATAGTATTGCTATCAACAGAAGCCAGATCTTCATTGTGCAGCCATCCACCATGATGCCATAAAACCAAAGCCTGCCAGGTTTTACAGTCTTAGAAATTGTTAGTTTCTCATCCACTCCTCCATCTTTCCTTCTGTTTTTTTCTTTCGCCTCCTCTCTCCCTGGATAAATATAAACTGCCAAGATCATGGGTAGCACTGACAAAGCACGATGGAGAGGTGACCAAATTACTCTGTCTCGTGTTCCATTATTTTTGGGAATGAGGTGGGAAGGAGCAAGAGGATAACACAGGCAGACCTGCATTCTGGGTCCTAGCTCCAGAGCAGCTGCAATTACTGATGCTCCCTCCTGACCTTCCCTCCCTGGAAAATAGTTATGGATGTAGATGATTCTTAGGGCTAAGCTGCTTTCAGGAGAGTAACAAGCTCCATTTAACAAGGAGCAGTTCTGAAACAAGTCCCTCTGGCCACAGTATCTTTCAAATTTAAGGAAACTCAGACCTCAGTTCAAACTTCAGTGCTTTCCTGCTCTCATAAGGCAGCACTTGACAGCTCTGGTCATACATTTTGACTGGGGTTAGGAGGTGATATCACAACTTAGGGCCTCTTGCCAATCTGAAGTAGCTATGCTTTTTCTGAGGAAAGACACCAGTTTACTTTACAACATCTTAGTAACTTAGTCCCTCACTGACTCCTATTATTTTACTCCAAGATTTCTTCAGACTTGCAATAGAAAATACTGGATACGTGAAACTGAATGACAAAGCTGGTCTCTAGGAGGAGAGATTTTCTCGGGAATTCCGTCCAGTGACAGATACTGCTTCATTGTACTTTCTTTTTGGTGTGAAATTCATTCGCTGAATATCACATACTTGGGCTGGTAACTAACAGCTGTAGCCCTGAATGACTCGACATATGCTGGCAGGATTGCTCCATTCTCAGTAGTCCTTATTTCTGCTGCTGTCTGTGCAACACCACAAAACATCAATGATTGACATATGGATTAAGTACAGTCTCTAGGTATATTGTAGGTAATTAATTCCTGCACCAAAAAGAAACATGTCAAAAACCATTAATGTATAAATAGAAAACATGTATCTTAGTCAAAACAGAACTCACAGCTGCTAACAAAAGTAATTCTATTGCTGCAGTGTTCTGAGCCCAAAGGGGACTAAAGCAAGTAATTAATGAGATATATCTTTGTGTTTGAGTGTTGTGTGTCCTTTTCACCAGTTACTGAATATTTCCTTGGCTTACATTTATCTTCTCCCACCACTTTAACATGAAATAACAATTTTCACTTTGTAATTAAGACCTGTCTTGCAAGCATAACAGAATCTCATCTTCTGCACGGCTGTGGGACCTGTATCACACCTCCTCTCCTCAAAAGGAGCTGATCTGAAACATGTGAGGTGAGTCACTATCTAGGCAAACAGAGCTGGGACTGGAGAATTAAATGCCTCCACCAACCTTTATGGCACGTACCCATTTAAACACAGCTGGGCCTGCAGCACAGGGCTTTTGTTTTAACACACATTGAACTGAGAAAGAAGGAAAGGAGGAAAGAGATTTGTCCCTAGGCCCTGGGAGCATCATGGGGAGTTGAGAGGATGCCCAGGTCGAGCATGTAGAGATTCTCTAGGGGGAACTAGCACCAAGCAGGGGGACTGCTCCGCTACAAGACTTGGAAATCAAGACTTGGCTTGGAAACCAGAACAAGCATCTCTTAAAGTGGATGGCTTTTAGCTGTGTAGGTGTAGCTGTGGTAACTGGGTATTTCTCCACTAACCACCATCAGTGAAAAAGTTAACAAGTTCCCAAGAGCTTAGGTACTAAAGCCCAGTTGTAATTTGTTTCCATAGTCAACTTTGCTTTGGACTGTTACTTGTTACATCTGTTTCAGAATGAGAAGCCAGTGGTTTGTGTTCAGCTTGCATTCAGACAGAATTTCTGCAGTGACAAATGTAACAAGCTAATTTTAAAATAAAGGTGAATAATTTTCCATCATGTTTACAGTGCCTATCCTTACCTGTAAGATATCCTGGTTGTGTTTCCTATTTAAATTTATTTATTTGTTCCTTGGGATTCTTTTCTTTCCCCTTCCATCTCACTCTGTTCCTTTGCAAGGTGGTAGCACATGCTCACCTCCATCCTAAACTGAAACTCTAGTGGATATCTTGACATTGTATAGCAGCTGCTACCTATGTAAGTGAATAGACAGTTGTTTCCACTCATAGTTACAGGTATCAGGGGAACACAGACTTTTCTCTGCTTCTCCAATTCAGTTAAACCTGTGCCTTCTAGTGTGGCTCATCACATTTGGCTTTGTCCTCCTTCTGAGTTTGGCAACACCTGTCTGAAATCTGACATCACTGGTGTTGGTTCAGTCAGGTGTCACACATCACCTGTGCACCTTTGCAAATGGTCTGACTTGGTCTTTGCTGTGGCATCACCTTACAGTCACCAGGCCAGCCTTGGGAGGTACAAGGATCATCCAGGGCCTGGGCTGGAGAATGCGGGCTTCCTGACAATTGTTTAGAGACTTGTAGGCAGAGCTCTTTTCCTTTTTTTAATACTTTTGCATCCCTGTCCCCATCCAGAAAGTCACTGCATAGCTGTGGTTCACGCTCTCTAAAGCCTGTGTGTGTGTTCCCTGTGACTTCCAATGGGCACAGCCACAGCAATAACATATTATTAGTTAGGAGCTGTTCTGCTTGAGAATAAAGCAGAAAAACTCAGCACGTGAAACCACAGCACAAGTAAACAAAACTGTAATTCCTGAAAATGTGGCTAATTGGAAATGGCCAATTCCATTTTCCCTCACCAAGGGAACCAAGGTCCTATTCTTCTAAGCTCTATAGTTAGGAGACTTATTCATATCAGCATTAGGAAAGCTTTACAATGAGTGTTGGAGTTTTTTTAACAAACAAAATAGGCCCTGAGTTGCTGATTCTTGCATCCTTTCGTCTCATTTCTATCCATTTGGCTTATGTATGTTTTGAATTGTGCTGATCAAAACATGCTTCAGTACTCTCCAGCTACATTACTTGTTTAAAGTCATGACACCTATTAATCCCAATATCCATCTGATAATACATTTTGTGCATTTGTGCCAGCCTCATCTAGCAATTCCCCCCTGACTATGTTCTCATTAACCCCAGGACACTTTTCTGTGATCTCTTCATTTCTCTGAACTCATGTTTATTCATCCTTTCCTTTATATTTGTTGGGGTTGAACTTCAATTAACTGATTTCAGCTCATTCTTCTAGCTTGCACTTTGTGTATTCTTACCTTCCAGAGTTATGTACATGCTTCCCTCTTTCTGTTCTGCAGGTATGGGCAGGCTCTCAGGCTGAGAGGGGTTGCTTGGGCATGACAGGAGACCTCCTTGATTAATTCCCCACCACTAACACTTGTCCTGGGTGTTTGGCTATTTTTCATCAGGCTTTGTACAAGGCAGAGGTATCATCAGTTGACACTCCTGTAGCAGAGACTTGTTTGCAATTTCGCAAAGAAATAGTTTCTCTTGTTTCCTTGTCATTCAACATAAAGATAAGAGAGGACTCATAAAATCATAGAATCACAGAATGGCTTAGGTTGGAAGGGACCTTAAAGGTCATCTAGTTCCAGCTCCCCCACTGTGGCAAGGATGCCAGCCACCTGGCTGACAGAGCACAAAGTCATGTAGAATGCAACTGACAGCAAAAACCAGGAGGGGATAGGGAAGTCAAATACTTGCTTCAGATCTCAGGAGAAATGGACCAAACTGTGTTCTTGTGTGACCTCTCCTGAGAAGATGGACTTTTTTTCTCTTTCAGTAGCAAGACCACAGCGAGGTTCATGCTAATACCTGTGTGTTAGCAGATCTGATCCATGTTATCTGTTCCACACTTCGCTCATGTTTTAAGCTCCTAGCAGTGATACTAATAAAGTCCTTGTGCTAATTAACTATACTATTTTTAACCACTGGAACCCATGGTGTTTGTAGATCCAAACCCAGGACACAGGGAAGAAACACCTTTCACTGCAGTAATGCCAATATACTGGCCGTGGCTGGTGTTCCAAATGGAGCTCCTCTTCATAGATGTCTTAGATTTACACCTTCTACACCTCTCCTGGAGCCATTTCTAGTTGCCTGACAGAGAGTCAAAGAAAGAGCTCCTTCCATGCTGGCTGAAACAAGTCAGAGTGCTTCAACAATGCCACCTCCCAGCATGGGAGATCAGGCAGGCGGGTGGGTGGCAAGAAGGAGGGAAGAACCCACCTTTGAGCAATAGCCTTCCTGAGGGATTTGGATGAGGGTGTTTGTTCACAGCTCCAACAATTTTTCCACCTCCAGCAAACTGCTGACTACTATCTGATGGCAAAACAAACCAAAATTGGGTGCATCGCCTCTACTGCCTGCTCTAACAGCAAAACATCTGCATAGCTGTGGTCCTGAGCCCTTCTGCTAGTTTGAAGTTTAGGATTCAGATCCTTCTTATGAAAAGGGATGAGATCAGTGGCTTTCATAGATTTGGAGGCTGGTAAAACATGCTTAGAACAGCCGTGTAGCTTAGCATGAGTGTGCTGGCTGCAAAACACTGCATGGCAGGACCCACTTCCCTGCATTTGGCACACAGCTGGAAGAGCTGGGGTTTGGGAAGTACCATTCAGATTTCAGTAATCCACATACAAGGTCATCTCAGGGAACTATAGACATAGCTGCTGTAGAGTATTTTTTGTCCACTAGGCTTGTTATCCTGTCAAAGAATACAATTAAATTGGCTTCTCAGATGCATTATAAGCCCCAGTTGTCTGCTATTTATCACCTTATTTTGCTGTAGCTGCTCATACAACAAGTACATTATTAATACCTTACCTATTTTTTAGCTATTGATGTAGTGTTCTTTGTGTTCTAGTTCCCTGTCTCCCATTACCTATATAGATTGGAAGCTATGTCATTTCCTAGAAGGAAAAGTTGGCTTATATTCTTTCCCAGCAGATAACATTTAGGGTCACACTTTGCTTTCAGGAGTGCTCATAAGTAATCATCAACAGCTGTGATTATTCAGCTGGTTACCCAGCTTACATTTAGTGGTGCTACATTGAGTAATAGCCTGTATTTAAGTTTTCTGTGTCTTCATGTTGAACTTCATAGATTTGTTTTGTGATTTGGCTTGCTGCTTCCTTCCTGCTATTAAGAAAGGCTTTCTAAAGGCATTATGCTTTTTGGTAGAAAATAGGCAAGAGTTTCTTAAAACCAAAATAGTGTGTCTTTCCTGTAGTAACTGAAGGGTATCCACCTGTTTTATTAATATGAACTAATATGTTCTCAATGGCTCCTCTGTAGTAGAAGGATATCTTTTAGAAAAGGCAGACTGGGGTACAGGAAGGGTGTGGATTGCTCCAAGTTCATTGAGAGCAACAAGCTGTGATTGAAATCTCTAACTCCTGCTTCTAACAGCTACCCTGGAGTATGTGTAGTACAAAAGCTGCTCAGAACCAGCTTCCTCAGCTCTGTAAGACACTGATAACTCAGTGGAGGCCTCACTTTCCTGGGAGCTCTCTCTTCCTGCAATTGCCAGATCACACTTTGGGTGAAATGCTCCCCAAATTTCTCCTAGTTGTTTTTGCCACCCACAGGAAAAAACGTGGGTCTGGCAGCCTCCCCCACCTTCTGGATGCAGCTTGTATCCTGATCACTCTAAAATCCTTTTCTAGAGAGACTTCTGCCAGGATATAAGAAGGAGGGGGCTCTAGAGGTAGGGAAGACCTTGTCACCAAGGGTAGCAGGCTCTTAGGGCTATAAAAGTCATACCATAGTTTTCAGCCTACTTTGCCTAAGCTGTGGCAAGACAAGTTACATGGTGCTGATGAAAGTAGAGCCTGAGTTTTCGGAATTGGTGGGGGACAGCAAGTCTTGGATGTAGAAATAGCTAACTTCTTTCCTCAGCATCATTCTCTACAGGGGTTTCTCCTACTTCTTCTATCCAGGTGAAAGGAATAAGGGACTTG